>JABEEJ010000365.1:0-30714 GCA_013363135.1 Fusarium brevicatenulatum | reverse complement strand
CTAAAGGGCAGTACTTATATTACTTAGTTAAGGCAGTAATTATACTACTTAAGGTAAATAAACCTTAACTATATCTAACTTTTAAGATTCTAGCTTACTATAAGGGCCTTACTATTTAAGCCTCTATCTTTAAAGTTAAAAGCTAGATAGCCTTAAATAAGGCTAATAGTAATTAAAAAAAAAAAAAAAATAATAATAATCATGATTAAATATTCCTTGAGGTCTATAGGCAACAAGACAACTCAAATTGTCTTACTACCGTATGACTACATAGGTCGACATGTGATTTACAAAACCACGATAGATAATCCAGCCGCTTAAATAAACAGAGCAACAGGAGGTATCCAGCTTGATCTTCCCTGGGAGAAACCACACTGTTCTCCTCTTGAGAGTAGCAACATCTACTCGTCGTCGTGGACATCGATGACAGTCTTCTTCCACTTGCGGGCCTGAACCTTGCGCTTGAAGAGAATGTCGATCTCTCGGTAAGATCGGTTCTTCATCTCAGGAAGCCAGATGTATGCCATGACCAAGCAGACGAAACCGGTACCAGCCCAGACATAACCGCACTTGCCACCGAGGTTGGCGCCCTGTATATTGTCAGTAGCTGTTTTGTGAAGTCTGGAGATGGTTAACTTACAGTAGGGTTAAGCATCCATGAGGAGAGGAAGATACAAGGGATGTTAACGAGGTAGTAGCAGCCACGGCCGACACCGGTGGTGAGAGGTCGAAGACGAATGGCAGAGGTCTCTCCGATGATGACCCATGAGGCGGGAGCGGGTCCGAGGGTGAAGAGGACGGAAACAATGAGACCGAGGGCAGCCTGGGTGTTGGAGTTGACGGTGGACTTGACATCGCCGACTGTGGCGGCGATACCGAGAGCGACCAAAAGGACAGTGTTTCCGAGAGATCCCCACAGGTAGATGGATCGTCGACCGAAGTAACTAGTGAGGATCCAAGAAAGCATGACAAAGACGGTCTGGAGAGCGGAGGTGATGAGACCCATAGCGAAAGCGGTCTTGTTAGGCATACCGGCCTCTGTAAACAAGTCAGTACATTTCACAGATCTCACATGAGATTTCACTTACGCTCGAAGAAGTAGACAGCCTGGTTAGCGATCAGGTTACCAGTAAGGTTCTGAGCGGCGTAGACGCAGCAAACAATGGCAGTACGGTAAGCATCGGTGCCCTGGAACAGCTCAATGAAGCTGGGCTCCTTGACGGTCTTCTCAAGATCAATGGTACGTCTCATCATGGCAATGGCCTCCTGAGCGTTGTCGACGTGGGTAGAACGTCCGAGACGTCGGACGGCCTTGGCAGCCTCTTCGAGACGACCCTTTCGGACAAGCCACCAGGGAGACTCGGGGGAGAGGAAGATGAGAATAGCGAGCGGAGTAGGGAACATCCACTGAAGAGCGATAGGCACACTAAGATTTCGTTAGCGAATTGATTATTTAGTGAGGGGAATTGAGGGAACATACCGGAAAGCAGCCTGCTCATGGAGATCATTGTAGCGATAAGCAACAGCACCGACGATAATCGCACCAATGGCCCAGAACATCTGAAGCATCTGCGTAGCAGGCGCACGAAGCTGAAGCGGCACGATCTCGGAGCAGTAGGCAGGAGAGTTGGCGATGAAGATACCCCATGGGATACCCTCGAGCAGCTGAGCGACGAGCATGACGGGCAGGGAGTCGGCAAAGTAGAAGATGAAGATGAAGGCGTTGAGGAGCATGAGACCGCTGATGGTGGCCCATCGGTATCCGATACGGCTGGTGATGGGACCGGCGATGGTGACGCCGATGATGGCGCCGATGGGGCCACCGACTTGCAGGGCGGATTGCCACTTTGTCTCGATGACATATTTGCCCTTGGTGTCACTCCAGATACCGTATCTGTCGGCGAAGGCGGGGAGGGCGATGAAGTTGCCGATGAGGAAAACACAGTAAGCTTCCATGATCTACAGCCAGTCAAAATTAGCCACATTTCGGGTAACACAGAAACTGAGAGGCTTGGGGCGCCGTACAATTGTGCAGGACATGTTGAAGGCCCAAAGAGAAGCAGCGGGATAAGCTCTAACGGCCTCGAGAACGGTCATGTTGTGCTCCGCGTTCTCGGCGTCGATGGCGCCCTGCATGTCAGCGGCCATCTCCTTCTTTGCCTCGACATCGTAGGCATGGTCGATGTGGGCGCCGTCGCCCTTGACCTCTGAGATGCCCTTGTTATCGTCGTTGGTGCTCATGTTGACTTTTTTCACAGGATATCAACAATGACTTGAGGATGAGGAGAGCAAGGAGAATGCAACGGTGCCGAGCGTTGACGCTTTATAAGAAAAAATTGAAACGTCGCGTTGGGAACATGCCGATCGAATGGATCCCCTGTCCTAGAGTAGAGTAGCATTCTACAAAAAGTATCTCTAAGCTAAGAGAGTAAACCGGCAAAAAGAGGGTTTTTCGGGCGATGATACGTAGCGTGCATTCCTTGGTGCTGGGGTAATAAATGGATTTAGGCATCTGGGGTTAGACGCACGAATGGCGAGGGAGATTGGAGACTGAGGACCAATAGACGAGCAGTTCCCCGCGAAGAACCCCGCAGAGTTGACCCCGGATCAAGACACCACTACGGCGCGACTCCGGCGGGAACGTGAGCCTCGGGGTTCATTGCCAGGATTGGGGAGCAGGGTTGCATGCATCGGTCTTAATTTCCCCGTTTTACTCCAACATCTCCACGCTTTGCTCACGAGGTTTCGTGGTATTTACTGCCGAGCCGAGGTGACTCTCTCTCAAGAACATACCGACCCGGGAGTCTATGTGCCGAATACCCAGACTACCTCACCGTTACGAACAACAGAGAACAAAAGGAAGAAGAAAAAGAAGGTTGTCTGTCTGGGGAAAGGCGGGTCACAATTCTCCAGTGTATACGGTTATTCCTCACTCGCACTGGAGAAAAGCTGGGGAATGTCAACATGCGAGCGAATCATACAAGACCCGGTTAAAACGCACCACAAAAAACGAAAGAGGATCGAGAAATTGGAGGGGGAGGGTTGTGATCCCTGCCTCATGCTACCCCATCCTCCCATCTCCGTCCCCTGCGAATCTCACGTGGACCATACGAAAAGTCCAGAACCCCAGAACCTGTAACGAGGCGCTCTCACAGGCGCGCCAATTGATGCTTGACGCGCTGGCGCTAGCGTGGAGTTATTGCACCTATCGGGTTGTGAGCCACGGTGGAGGCCTGATGCGGCATTCCTTGCCGTTGATCCTTCGAGAAGCATTGGATGGGAGGGGAAGAAAGCTGCGAGCTTTTATCATAAGTGACAAAAAGACTTGGGTGAGCTTAGTCAAAGTGTAGTGAATCTTGTACTGAGTATTTTTGGTACGCTGATTTAGCGTTAGAGGTTTTCTTGCGTCCGGGGGCAATCAGGCAAATGCAGGGTAACTCTGGCGCCTTTTATTTCCAGATGACACTTTCTGATTTGCGCGTGTAGAATGTTCTTTTAAAGTAGTCATTTAGAGTTAATGTTATGGTTTAATCTTATAGGAGCGTTAAGTTAGATAGTCCCAACGGTCCGGATAAAGTATCCTTGTGTCTGTCACTAGCTGAGTCTGCTGAGATGCAGAATAAAGGCTGAAACCAGCTGGTGATGGATGCTTGGGAAGTTTGGGAGGGTTGCCCCAGACTTGCATCCGTCAAATTCAGATTCCACGTGGTTTGTGTTGCATTAGTTGACATCTCCTCTTTAAGCTGTCATCTGGAGTCGTATCTGGGGTCTAGGTTAGGTTGTGTTGGAGATGGACTGGTGCTGGCAGCTGCGATGAAACATCGCTGGAATGTTGCCGATTGACGCGAGCTGATTTATGGGAGTGAAGTTGGACATAAAGTTCTATCGTATATATGTGACTCAATCTCTACGATCACGATATAAATAAATTGCCAATGTAGGTCCCGATACCCAATCTCATTTGTTCGCGACAAGTCCAGACGCCGATCTATGCAAGCCACCAGACAAACGTGTCGCCTTCCTACAGTGCTACGCGCAGCACGGGGTAGGTTTCCCAAGCGATATGCATCTTCAACATGTACTCATAAGGATGCGTCGCTATTGGTTCGCCTGCCGATCGGGCGTAACATGGAGAAACTCCACTCCAAGCCAAGGAGTCTGCAGGTTCAGATGGGCAGAGATGGATGATCGCATCGACCCGTATTTAACTTCTGGGGCAGCTGTCAGGCTCACAAGATGGGTGCATGTGATGAACAGTTGTTGCTGCCTTCGTTCTCGAAACATTGTCCCCTTTAACTATTTCCCAGTCACAGAGAGGCGAAGGTTGTAGTTGGATGGTGATATTGAGTCTATCTTTATGGCAAGTACTGTCCCGACATGAGGGGCCCCCCTCTCAATTGAGGAGGGAGAGAGAGCGTGATAAAAGTACTGCTACAGGCTACTCGAGGATCTTCGACCTGCTAGCTCAGCGCTATGGGGATGACTGCCGCCTATAGAGTTACGCTTTAGCATCGCTAAGAGGCGATTGTCGTACACACACAGCTCGTTTGTCACAGGCTGTTGCTTTACATGTCACCGGTAGATCGCCAATGGAGCATGCGATATGTGAACTTGTTGCCATTAGCCGTAATGTTGATGCACGATTCTTCTTTAACGCGTAAGGTGGGGATTGATAGAGGTAGGCTTCAGTCAAATTGTGCTATTACTTCCTTGATCTGCATAAGCCGGCTACATGCTCGCGAATGGTATGGCAGGATGTTCTGATGAGTAAGTGATTGGTTACCGGCGGCTGAGTGCTGACGCTGTGCAAAATTGATCCCAATTGGCTCGCATAAGAGTTCATCCCCAGGCTCTTACTCGGAGTACCAGGGGCTTAATCAACATCCACAGCTGACGAGGTGCAGATCTCCAATTTCTTGAGCAGTCACAGGCTCTATCAATATCGCATCGAGCTTTGATACCCAATCTGACTGAAGGCTGGAGTCATAGCGTTGTCAGACATTCGCCACTGCAGTGATATTTAAATTAGTTTCATTACAAAAGTATGCTCACTCATAATCCAACAGGTACTTCACTGGTACCGATATATGTAGGTATTACGCCAATGGCGCGATGAATCGGTGAAATCAATATGTACGTGTAAATTCAATTATATGGTATGATAGCATGTCTATGACGGAAAAAGTAACTTGCTGGGTTATTTGCACCTATGCTTTGTGGCTAAGCTCCAGCATCAAAAAACATCAAAACAAAATAGAATCCATGATATCTAATGACTCTTGTAGCCTTTCTTCCCGTGCCAAATCTCGCACCCTTTTTCGATCTGGGTCAGTTGACTTGGCTTGATATTCCACCAGGACTCGTTTCACTTCGGAACATGTGAGTAAGAACCTGGCAGCTCTGGATGGGCCTTTTTCATTGTAAGAAGAAGGCCTATCGCGTCTTACATGTTTCATTGCGTAATGGAGTGGTGTAAGTCCCTCCTTTGAATTGTCTGGTGTCCATGCAAGTCTCGGGTCTGCTTCGATAAGACGTTTGAGAACCCTTTCCTTGACAACCCAATGACCATCGATAAATGCTGAAAATGCGGTCTGTCCTTTGTTATTTCGAACGAAGAGATTGACAGAATCATTCTCCAGTAACAGGTAAATCGAGTCAGCAGATGTTGCTGAATGCAACAGACTATGCCCATAGTTGTCCCTGTGGTTGAGATCTCCGGTGTTTTTCAGAACTGCTCGCAAAACAGCTGGTGGGGCATCATGTTTCAATGCTGCATGTGCCGGCAGACTGCCATTGTCATCCGTAATATTGGAGAATTCACCGTCGTCGTATTGAAGAAGGCGCTGAACCATGGACATACAGCTACTGCAGAATTTTGTGCACAGTCCTTGCATGCAGCAATGTAACGGTGTATCCCTATCCTCATTCATTTGGAGATACTCCCCATTTCCAATCTCCATCAGAAATGTGGCAAGAGAGTAGCATCTCCAACGTAGCGCCCTGTGGAAGTAGTTGCCGTGTCGAAAAAATACATCCCCCCAAATCTTGTATTCCGCACAGTCGGACTGTGCAATGAATACCGCTTTTTCATTGTAAAACTCTGGCTTGACATATTGGAACCAGGCATGCATTAGCGCGGCGTTTGTTGAATGTGAGCCTCTTCGAGCTGATCTTCTGGTGGCCTGGTGTAATATTTTAACGGGAACTAGCTTGGTCACGTGCGTATGTTCTATTGGCTGTCTTGTAGTTAGAATGATGTTCAAAGCGGCTGGGCTATCCGCTTGTATCGCCCGGGCGATACTGTCTGCAAGGTTGGAATCGTCAGCGCCAATGCCGTGGTTCAGAAAGAATTCCAAGATCTCTAGGTGCGATTCGTTTATCACTCCAGTGATAGGATTCCGTGAAGATCTCTCATCACGTTTGTAATGGAAAGGGTCGATCCCATTATCGACGAGGTACTTGCAAACCTGGCCATGTCCAGCTTCAGCAGCAGCACATAGGGGGGTGACAAGTTTGGCGTCAGCACGATTGAGATCAGCTCCTTCACTGTGGAATCTCTTAACCTCATCAAGGTCACCAACCTTGCAGGCTTCGTAAAGATTCCATACGCCAGCTTCAAGGCCCGCAGGAAAGGCCTTTTTGGCTCTGAGTATGCTCTGGTGAAAGACCTCATTGTGACTTTCCAGTCGCTTTGGAGAAGCGTAGCCAACTGTATATGCAAAGCAATCAATATGGGGGCATCTGTATGGTCTTTCATGAACTGCCAGATGCTCCATGAGTGCAGCCTCGTTCTTAAATCCCGTGCAAAACTTGGAGCATCGAATCTTATGACACTTGTGCCTGAGTGGCCCCTCGGTTGCACCAAAAATATCGGTTTCAGATTTCTCTCTTTGTACACCGATAAGGTTTCGCACAACGCGCACATTCTCTTGGATGGCAAAGTTCAAATCTTGAGCTGCCTTATCAATCTCTCCTGATCCGATCGAGGCCTCTTTGCCATGTGCGTTTGCCAAATCAACTGCTGCTGCTTTGACAGACTCTTTGACAGACTCCAATTTGCATACTGACTCTGTCGAGACCTGTGAAGCTCTTACTTCCTGCATGTGGAAGGCATAGTGGGCAGCAGCATAGTCTAAGAACCCAAAATATCCTGAATGAATATCGGCATTGATGTTTTGGCTCCTACTTGTAGTAAAAGGTCGAGATGATAGATACTGACAACAAAAAAGAGCCATGTCGATATGCTCCTGTAGTAGATTGATCGTCCTGTTACGAATGAGATATCTATGGCGATGTCAGCTACTTTCAATGTATCAAGGCTGGTAAATGGTCTCACTTGGTTGCTGTTTCGTGAACCATGGTGACAACCTGTTCGGATTCGATGCGTGGGAACAACTCGCAATCCGTCACGTCAACAAAAGAGCTGCAAATCTGTTTGCAGCTGTCTAGACGAAGGTTATCAATATCACAAATCTGCTGTTCTGCGTCGATGCAGAATCTGGACTGTATTTCGCGCCATCGAAGGGGCCTTGCCGCACAAATAACCCAGCCCAGGATCCTCTTCACGCTCGTGTCGCGTGAGGGCCGGTTGTTTTGCAGAACACGTTGAGTGATACGGTCGTAACTGAATGTGTTAGCAACATCACACGATCCCTGATACCTTTCCCCTGCTTACGCTTGATCAAGATCTTTCGGGAAAGCATCGCTTTCCAGTTCGTCTTTGAAGTCTCTTTTTGAGTCCATAGCTGCAAGGTTATCAAGAACCACTCTTGCATATAGAAACATCCCTAGAAAGGTCAGTATTATGAGCCGCATGTCGATTAAAATTCGCACCTCGAGAGGCGCCCGCTATCTTGGAGATAAGGTTCTCTTCTTCCTGCGCTGCTAACCGAAATCTAGTTCGTATCTTCGCGGCTTGCTCTTTCGTGAACTGCTCAATGTCATGTTGGTGAGAATCTACTAGGTCCAGTCGGATCTGAGGATGTGACGATAGTATACAGTCGAGCTTTCCGTCTCTCTGCCCGCAAATCAGGATTCTTAGGTGACAACCAGTGGATCTTGCAGCTGGAACAAGCTGATCCAGACACCACTTGACCGAGATTTCTTGCTCGTTGCCCATCGCCTCGTCCAGTCCGTCAAGAACAAGCGTTGCATTCGGCCTAGATGTAAAGCATTCGATTGCCAGTTCCTTGAGATCGGCAAGTTCGGTAACTTCTTTCGTGGATAATCTTTCATGTGCGAACCTCATTGTAGTTTCATCTGCATCGATGAGTTGCATGATGACGTGTTGAAGCATCGACCGAGCCGTTCTCCGGTCTGCGGCATTGTGTTTGAAGAAGAAATAAGCTAGGAAAGACCGCCCGGGAGCTTCAGAAGCTTGTTTCTGCCTCCGATGACGAATGATTGTTTTGGCTAACGTGGACTTGCCTTTATGTCAATAGGTCAGTCTACAGACAATCCCTGAACTGCAAATAATCAGATGACCTACCGGAACCGGGGGAGCCATTGAGGAACAAGACCCTTTTCTCTGCAGATTTTCCTCCCTCCCAACTTTTGAAAATTGGATTGGAAAAGATCCAAATGCCAGAATTTTTATCGACAGTATCCTGTGATTCTAGCTGAAGGTCAGTTCGAGACGTTGAAATGTCCAGTCGACTCTCCAAGTAGGTCTTCATTTCCCGAGATTGTAAAGCCTTGCTTTGCAACTTCTCAGAAGCCAAAGTAGACCTTATATCATCGAGACTTGTCTGAAGGTTACTGAACTGGCCCCTAGCGTACTGATCGGAGTCTTGGACTTCCTTGAGGATAGCGTGGGATTGCAGCTTGTCGTCTGATAAGAGAGCCTGTTTGCGTTTGAGACTTTCGAGAATTGGCTTGACTTCGCGCCGAAAACTTCCCCACGCCCATTTAAAGATTCTCTTCCATTCTGGGTCAAATAATCAACAGTGTTTAAGAGACTCAAAGGGGCGGGTGTACCAACCTGGACGGGAAAAAACATCTAGAACGCAGCGATGAAAGCGAAGGATATCCGAAAAGTAATCCTCCAATACCAATTTCAGGTGATCTCTGCTCTGAATAAGGGCATGAAAGAAGGCGAGATTGCCTAGCGCTTCGGCGATTTCTTCATAAGCGTCAATCAGCTGCCTGATAGCATCTGTCCAGGTTGTGGCGACCATAAGCGCCAGCTTGATAGGACCCTGGAGTGACTCGTCAGTGCCAAAAGAACCCCAGTAGATTTAGTGATAATACCCAGATAAAAGCCACGAAGTCGCTGGCGTTGAGGAATATTGTGACAAGTTTCTCAACATGTTCCATAGCGTGGAGAAATTTCTGGATTCGGGTCAATTTGCAGAGATCATTCCTGCGCCCCAGTATGTTCTGGGTGGCCTGGATTGTGTCGCTCAGAGTCTGCTGATTGGCGCCGTCCATTTGATTGATCTGATCATCGGAAAGCTGTCGACGAAAAAGGTCCAGAGACCTTTCAAAGCTGGTTTGCTGATTTGTAGCCATTTTCGATGGCCGTTCGATGGTTGTTGAAAGACGAGGGATGGAGACGAAAGAATTACTCGAATATTGGGGTCAGGCACGGTATCGAAAGGCAATATGCAAGTCGCCTCACTTTCAACCCAAGGCAGACCGACTTGTGTTTCGTGGCTGAATATCACAGCCAACAAGAGTGAAGAATCACCTGTTGGAGTAGGACAAGCGGGGCAGTGCTGTAATTCTCGGCGCGTATCCCAGCACAGCCTGATGGAATGGGCTGTCTGGTGTCTCAAACCAATTGGCAAGGCTTTTTCAGCTTGACCGCTGACCAAGAAACACGGTCAATGTCACAAGACGGTCCTAAACCTCCCCAAATTTGAGCAGACGTCAAAACGACCCTGATCATATCTGTTCCGGATATACTGCCCGGATTGACTTTGATAAGAGTGTGATTTTGAGTTGATAGCCCCCACAGCTGATGGCTCACATCACGCGCCTCACACACGTTCCGATATGACGCGACCTCTGAAGAGACGAAGAGATTCCAAAAATGACGCCGAAAATGATATTTCGTACAGAGAAGCCCAAAGACAGGCTGTTTGCTTCGATGGAACAAATTCACCCCATCCTTTTGACTCTGACATGGATTTGGATTTGCCAAGTGACACATATGGCATTGGATATGAAACATCTGTTGTACAGGAGTTCGGAGAGGAAAGGATATGCTACGGAGCGGTAAGGCGACTCTTGAAACCCTAGATCCTCAGAGGCTGACACTGGACGTCATAATTCATAGATCTGTGAAGCCAAGGTTCTGCTGAATCCTCACACTCAGATGCCTAATGAGACACAGCCGTGGGCCAGGTATTGTTTACTCAAGATCGAGCCTGATGGAAGAAACTACTACTTGGTTGCTGATGAGGAAACCAATCCCAAGAAGAGATCAGTTCTCGACTGTGATACAGCTGCGATTCTAACGATCGTAGCCAAGAGATCTGGCGACACGTCCTTCGCAGCGGTCCTTGCGGTCGAGGTATTTCGTGGCAAGCGGAAGAGATCTGGAAAGGGCCTACCCATCAACATCTCAGTCAACATCTACGGTCCTAGGAACACGATTAATGAGGTTGATGGCGCCTTATCTGAGATTGGCACCCATCGCACTTATCTACAGCATCCTGTATTTCTGGAACCGGGTATCCCATACATCAACCCACAGTTCTTCTACGCGACTTCTCGGAAGACCGACCTCAGACATTTGGTTGGCTCAAGCGCCCGAGAAAGCGACATCAAGTCCAAGGTTTCCCAAGAGGTTGACGAGGTTATGGAGTCCTTGGATGGCTCATCCGAGGATATTACACCAACAAAGAGTGGTCTCCATGATCTGCATCAGATCCTGGACCAGTTCCTTCTCAGCACGACATTGAAAGAGTACATCGTCCATTAAAAGTCTTATAGTTACTACGAGAGGCTGACTTTGGGCACCAACAGGCATCAGCTCAAAGGCGTTGAGTTCATACTTGGTCGTGAGGATGACGAGGCAGCCACCCAAATACACAGGCCCATGCTCATGTCGATTCACCAGAGGTACCATATCCTAATATCTGGGTGACTGTGCAACGGTCGACTAACCAACCCGGATATCTTCAGCTTGCTGTCTCGCCCAGAGAAACCGGGCCGTGGGGGTATACTTGCAGATGTGATGGGACTCGGTAAAACGTTGACCATGCTGAGTGCGATCCTTTGCTCAAGGCAACTGAATCAGACCATGAACAACCATGCACAACTGGACATTAATCTCATTGTTTTGCCATCTCGACGTAAGTTTCGGTCCCTAATCTATTCTGCACACGGAAAATAGACTGACACCATCAAGAGGTGCTTGATGTTTGGAAGAATGAAATCGATAGGTGGATATTCTAGATAACATAGCACCACTATTAAACTAACCACGAGTAGGCGTTTTCAACCTCACACATTCAAGACTGTCATATTCCATGGCGATGCCCGACCCAAAAAACGAGAAATTCTTCTCGGTCACGACATCATCCTTACGACATATCACACACTAGAAAAAGATAATCGGGGAAGAGGGATTCTGAACTCCATCAATTGGTCGAGGGTCGTACTCGATGAAGGTAAATCTCTAGACATGTGACGAAATGACGGAAGTTTCTCTGACGAATATGCCAATAGCCCATCAAATACGAAACTCTTCAATCAAGCTGCATAAAGCCGCAGCTTCACTTGAAAGCGACATACGATGGTGTCTTACCGGGACACCCATTCAAAATAGCTTTGACGATCTCAGGTCACTACTGAAATTCCTGCGTTTCGAACCATTGTGCCAAAGCAACATATTTGAACAGCACATAGTCAAGCCTTTCAGAGAGGAAGAGGAGGATCAGCCGAACGGACGTGATGGGGCTCGAAACCTGAAAATTATGCTCAAAGCGTGTTGCCTACGAAGAACGCAAGCAAAGCTAGACCTTCCGCCCAGCACTATTGAGAGGGTCGATGTAGCGCCCACTGAGACTGAGAAGTCAATGTTCACCAGACTTCTAGACCAGTGCAAGGAAGACTTTGACAAGATGGCCGGCAAAGAAGGGAACTCCAAAAAGTCCAACATTTTGTTCTCGGCAATCATGAAACTCAGGAGGGTTTGCAACCATGGAGCTATTCCTATGAGCGCTAGCGGCTCAAAACACACGAACCTGCTGGCCGTCCCCAAGTCAAAAGGGAAAGCCTCGAGGTCGCCGAGTGCAGAGCCAGCGTGCGAGTTTTGTGATGAGAAGACTGGGAATGTTGATTTTCTTGGCGGCCTTGACAGCTGTCCCATTTGCGGTCGGCTGCAGTCTGAGACAAATGACGAAGCCTCATCCCTGGCACCCCCACCTCGGCCTACACCATCTCCAACGCCATCTATGATGGATATAGATACGCCTGAACCTTCTCCTGGGCATATTTACAGAGGATCAAGTAATGAGTTGAAACAGAAGTCTTCAAAGATGTCAGCAGTCGTAGACAATATCAAGAAGTCATGTATGGACGCGGGGTCCAAGAGGTAAGTCTTCACAAAGCTCATCTTGCATATTATTATTGATGTTAAAACAGTGTTGTGTTCTCGAGCTGGAGAGATACTCTTGATATCTTAGCAACGATCTTAGGAGCAGAAGGCATTACCTTTGTTCAGGTCGACGGACGCAACCCGCTGGCCGGCCGATCAGAACTACTCTCCAAGTTCTGCCAGGACCCAATGATCCGAGTTCTTCTCATATCCATCAACACTGGCGCAGTTGGGTAAGTTTATCTTCAGCTTCCAGAATTTAATTACTCACAACACCACTTTAGTCTCACTCTCACACAAGCAAACATGGTTCACATTGTTGAACCGCAGTGGAACCCAGCCATCGAAGAACAAGCCATCGCAAGAGTCGTCCGGATGGGCCAGACGCGACCAGTCACCATCTTCAAGTACATAACGGCTGGTTCCATTGAGAACGTAGGTTTTCCCAGTTTCAGCGTGATGATAGAGACTAATGTCCTACAGACTGTTGTAAAATTACAAGAGAAGAAGACGCGAATCATCAAACTATCAATGCAGGATAAGGACAGCGCTGAATCTGATGCGAACTTGGATGTAAGCTATCATACCTTTTTATTCTTCATAGACCACATCCTGACCTCAAACAGAATTTCAAGTTTGCTATCGATCCAAATGAGTGGGGGGTTGCAACATAAAATTCGCCATGCCAATTAATCGCGCCATAGAAGTGTTACAATATGCGTCTTGTCCTTTTTCTGTCACTTCATAGCTACTATCTCTGTTCTCGTAATAACATCCAACGTCCATTTCTCCCAGTTCAACTGATGCTCAGTTGTATGCCAGCGTGCTCCAGAGTACCCATTGTAAGCATAAACTGTCCCGAGTAATACAAAATCCAAACAGCATAGTCCATCCAGACTTGATGTGAAGATGTCGCTGGTACAAGAAACCTCCCAGAAGCCAAGACTGTATCAGACACCGTAAACACAACAGCTCCCTGTGCGAGCTTTTCGCTCTTGATCGTCATTGCCGAGAATATCATACCCAGAATCGCACAGGTATATAGAAGAATCGGCAAGCGAAGTTCGCTGTTGACTTTCGGAATTAGAAGCGCCAACATCGTAGGACCCAATAAGACAGCCGATATAACGATAGCGACGCGTGATTGATCTTCCGGAACAAGACTCTTTGCACCTATCTGATAGAAAAGTGTGATGTAGCAGAGATGCGATGTCAAGAAGCTTCCAAGACCAGCTAGGAACGCCGGCTCGGAGTTCCAAGCAAGGAACGCATCGCCCAGCGCCCCAAAGCTGAGTGCAGCCAGGAGGTATGTCGGCCCATCCACAATCTTAACGAGTATCGCGAGGAGAGATACTGCGAGGGTTTTGGTGATCATGCGCGAGTAGCTTGGACTCGCACGAGCTTTGACGCCATAAAGAATGGCTGCAGTCAAGGAACTGGCGAGAAGATAACCTTCTGGCAGCATGTTGTCGTTTTTGGTGTGATGTTGCGTGCAGAACTGTTCTTTACATGCAAAGTCGTGAATTTATGGTCATGGGTAGAGTTGACCTCGGCACTCAGTAGACCCGCACGTGACAACCCCAGTAGACGACCTGCCTGTCTAGGCTACTTCTGCCACTCTGGGCTTCTTTTCTTGGTAAATACAGCATTTTAGAGGCACTCATGTGAGTTCTGAAGTGGACGGGGATGATTTGGAAGCTCGGATATCGGTCTTCTGTATTTGTCACATTTACACAAGCCCCATTGTCTTATTGCCGTCAGTGACATTCTGCAGAAAATCTCAGCGCAAAAGCGATTATGTCCAAACTATCCTATATCTGTGCGACAGTGAGCCTCTGCAGAAATTAACGTGAGTGACGGACTCGGCCGTTCATGAGTGTAAAGAGTCGGTGTATGAGTTCCAGTAACACTGCAATGGTATCACGCTGTCACTGTTTACTGTGGCATTCAGTGATTAGATTCACGACTTTTGTTTGAATCCCTTGGAACAGTTGAATCACAAATGGCGCACAAGTATAAATTCATCATTCTTCTACCAGCAAACCTTTCCTCTCAAGGTCCAAGACAAATCAGCAGCCTTACTACTAAACTCTTCTCTATACACAAAATGGGCCGCGAGGTGCGATGGATTCATGTGTACTTACACAAGAAGGACAGCGCTTCCAACGCCGAAGCACAGCTGTTGAAACTCAGAGAGGTCAGCGATTGGTGCTGGTACTATGAGCTCCACGAAAGCGGCTCTGTCCTTCAAATGAAAGCCCGAATTCCCGGTGCTATCGACGACTCACTTGTAGACGCTGTGAATCTGCTGAGGAGGCTTGGAGCTTCAGGGGACTGGATATTGTCTCATCATGTGGTGAGGTCGAACGCTATGCATTACTCTGAGGTGGACAATAAGAGGGCGCTTGCTTGCTGAATTAAGTTATTGCTTGAAAGCGAGTTTTCTTACTAAGAAAGCGATTTATACTTGAAATACAAAGGTTGAATTCTCTCAGTCTCTTTTATTATATTTAAGATCGAGGTCCGGAGCTTTCTTCCCTTATTACCTAGCCTGGCAGGGCATTTCGCTAGGCAGTGCGGGGTTAGCAAACGGTCGTCGACGGCAATTTGAGAAAACAGGCTGTGAGACTGAGAGTTTCAACAGACAGAAAAAAAGGTCATGCCCTCCTCTATACGTCATATTACAGAGGGCAGCCTGGAAATGCGGCTGTGCGACGTCATCTGGCAATAAGTGTAACAATACAGTGGCACACAGAAGGGTTCAGCTGAAAGGCAGCCGGTCTCAGGTCATCCAATCACATCGCTCTTTCGACCAACTCAGCCTCCGTGGGCTTTATTCAAGGCCTCCCCAGTCTTCGTCAGACACTAATCTTCCAACTACTAATATCACAAGTCGGCTCCATGAATATTCAGGACAACGTTTTTGCATGATGCTGAAAGGGACTGTCAAGCTCCGACATAGAGGCCAGCTTTCAAGAGGCGCTCGAGGCGTGTCACCTATTCTGTCCCGATTGCTGCAACAGCCACATCATCATCTGTCCCAGCAATGGCATTCAACTCAAACTCACAGTCAAAGACGCACTAAGGCTCCGCGACCAAAGACGACATTTGGGAAGATTATATGGGCATCTGTAGGTGTATTGGCTTGGAGCCAGGTCTTTATCTCTTTTATATACGAGCCTCTCAGAGACAATAGCGTCTTTACAAACATGGCCGAATCAACCATCTTTCGTGCAATACCAGCAAAGTTAGCAAAGCCCACGGAGAGAGTGGGAATCGGGCTGCATCAGCCGATCACGGGCGATAAAGAAATACGACTGCTTATCTTGGAGCCGGGAGCACGAGAGGACGCATTGGAATGCCAGTTGGTCCACGCTGAGTTGGCGTGGAGGACCAGATTCGAGGCTCTATCGTACGCCTGGGGAGACGATACTACGAAATATCTGGTGAAATGCTCTGGGCAATATATCTGTGTCTGGGCGAATCTTCATGATGCCTTGCTGGACTTGCGACATCCAACACGGAAGCGCGTATTGTGGATCGATGCTCTTTGCATCAATCAAGCCGACAACGAGGAAAAGTCTAAGCAGATTAGACTTATGCATGAGATATACTCCCAGGCCCAAGAAGTCCTCATCTATCTCGGAAAGTCAGATGTTTCGGTTCACGACGCGATTAGATCAATGCGCTGGCTCGATTGGAAGTTGATGCCTCTGTATGCTCGACAATTCCTTTCGAGTTCAAATATCGGCATGGCAAGCTTCTTTGTTGACAGGTGGACGACTATGAGCCCTATCATCCAAGAGGACTTTAGTTGGGATCCAATTATCAACTTATTGCGTCGCCCGTGGTTTCGACGCACCTGGGTGATCCAGGAGGCGGTTATCCCGCAGCATGCACAGGTCATATGTGGTGACCAGTCCATCCCGTGGGCAACATTTCTTCGCGTTGTGGATGCCATCAAACACTATCAATCTTCTGTGAAGATGATCCCAGGGTACCACTCACTCTATGATACCATTTCCAGTCTAGACTTGATGCGATCGGCTCGCAACAAGCGGCACCCCAGCATCTATATCCTTGGACAGCGGTGGTATCGTCCTCTCTTGACCGGTCGCCCGATGGATGGACAAGAAGACTCTAGCCTGCTTGATCTCATTCTGATAAGTCGTAGGTACAAGTGCACATATCCTCACGATAAGATCTTCGGAATGCTCGGCGTTACGGGGGAGGACACGAGTAGCGAGCTTCTGAAGCCAGACTACAACATCTCACCGATGGATGCTTATCGGAACTTTGTGCTCTGGGAGATCAGAAATAATCAAAGCCTCCGTGTCCTTGGAACGAGCTCAAGGACGTATCGACGCCGCTCATCGCCATCCTGGGTTCCAGACTTCAACAGACTTGATCCCATAGAAAGCTTGACCGGGCCTCTCTTTAGCGGTTCTGGTATGGACGCCAGTGCAGGCTCACCCATGGAGGTACGAGAATCGGACGACGGCACTGCGCTATACATCAAAGGAAGCGTAGTAGATACAATCCACACCGTTGGCAAGAATACGTTCAAGGATAAATCCACCAGATTAAGTAACGAGTATCAAGAGGACGAGCGAATCTCGGTATACGACCAGCTGCAAGTAAACAGAGGAATGATTGAAGAAGCAAGGGACATTTGGCTAGAAGCGACGAGAGGCTTAGCGCGAGATCTTGGACCTCCTCTCGGGACTCATATCTTTACAACCACAATGACGGATGGTACAAGTTCGCCACTTGGGCAGGTTTCTCCTGGATGGGAATCATTCTTACGTGTCCTGTTTGCGGACATTTCGGTCGGGAGCAAATACTCTATGTTCATCAAGGAGATCTCTACGTCTTTTCTTCGCCTTACCCTTGCGGAGGACGAGTTACCGAGGGAATATGCCAAGGGCGAAGAAGCCTTTGCGATCAAAGCGCTTGGATTCTTTGCAGCAGTAGCTCGGTCGAGACGTTTTGCACGAACGGACATGGGATTGGTTGGGTATGTGCCCATGAGGGCTAGACAGGGAGACCTGGTAGTGGTTTTATATGGATCTAAAGTACCGTTCGTGGTTAGGGAGAAAGGGCATGGCAGGTATTCTTTGGTAGGGGAGTGCTATATGGATGGGATCATGCGTGGTGAGGGAATTTGGTTTGCAAAATACGAGAATAGAGATATAGAATTGACATTAGTGTAGAGTAACGATGCCGCTATCGGTCCAACTGGGCAGGCATCTTTCTCGCTTCACCATATTCTGCTATATGAACTAAGAACAATAGCGAGATCTGGCGAGAACATATCAAGCCATTAACAATTCACCATTGATGTAACAAGATTAGGTCTACCGCAGCGCTATACGCGGCAGTCTCGGATAATGACATGATAATTCACCCTCGAGTCTAGACTTTGAGCGACGAGTATGTCTTGCAAGGCACCTCCACGTTTTATCGGCCGCTAAGATAGCGCCCATAATTTCCACCATTTAGCAGATACCGGTGACACCCGATTGCCTTTGATCGGTTATCACAAAGGGATCTCACATCAAGATCTCGATTGTCCCAGCGAAAAAAAACAAAAAACGTCAATCTCTAATCCTTGTGACCAACACATTCAACAAAAACGAATGAACAAACATGCACGCATCCGGTCAGCGGAAGTGGATAATTGGTCTCCATGAAGATCTTCATAACGCTAAGAGTCCATGTCAAAGCTGACGCGGAAACCCCTGACGCTTATGCAGGTGGGCTTGAATTAACTTTTCCGAGCTCAGACTTTTACAAGGACGAATGCGCGAGATTCGAGACGGCTTGTAATTAACATCTTACGATGATTGTGACTCGACCTGCAGGAGACCAGGGAATATCGACGCCACGTAGGCTGCGACGGACGTGACCGCAGGCTAGATCGTCTACTAATCCAGCCTGGAATTAGGGCCAGATGCCCTGTAGTTTAGCCCGCTGTGGCTTTTTTCGCGGGCACGGGCGGGAGGGGCCGGTAAATGCCATTCCTTGGATTGAAGCTACGGCAGATGAACACGTTCACTCCAATGCAATGAGTCAGAGCAAAGGATGAGCAAGGAGAAGAATGACTGGCGATGCAGTCGCGTGTGTTTTCATTAATAAATACATAGAATAGGTATCCAAGAAGCCTTCCCGGTTAAAAAAAGTGAAGATAAAAGAGGGAATCACTTGTAAATCACCAAACTCCCATCCCATAAATAAATCCGTAAATTTAGGAGTGAAATCATTTAGCCATGGAGATTCCGTTTCCTGCCTCGAGGGTATCATTGGAGTCAATCGAGCATCGTCGGTCCTTGACAAACTTGGGCCACGTGTTGGTGAGCACAAGATACTTGATGTGCTTCTCCGAGTCGTCGAAAATAGTCGCATCAAAGCCCTCGGGGATATCTCCCCAGTACATGGCCTTGTCGCTCATGTATCCAGTGTCAGCGACAGAGTCCGCTGCCATGATACCTGTCTCGGAGCCGTGTGATGATGCAGCTGAGGACTTGACTTTGGTGGGTGTTGTCACCATCTGGAATGTCTCGAATGGCAACGCTGGGTCAACCTGCTTCTTGTCGCCGTAGAGGATGCGCGCAGAGCTCTCAAAGACACCTTCTAAGATTTTTTGCTGTTGCGATGATAGATTGATCTGGAATTCTGCGTCGCGGGAGCTGACAAAGCCGGTGTAGATGCGAAGAGCGCTGTTAAATCTCTCGCGGACGAGTTCTTGCACCGACGGCTCCTTGATCTTCTCTGGGTCGCGCACAGCAGGCGGTAATGAAGACTTCCACTCAGCGACAGCTCGTAGGAAAGCAATGTTTTCACCAGAGAAGTCACGAAGGGCTGAGAATTGCTGAAGGGGTTCGGGGTTGCGCTCAAGCACGTACTCAAGAGCTTCCATGGTGAGGATACTCTCACCAGATGCGCTGCTCTTGACAGAACCGTCCTTGGACCAGGACGTCAGAGCGGAGGGGGCAACAGTAGTGGAACCAGTAGCGACAGATCGAGCACCATTTGTCGCCGCGCTTTTGTTGAGCTGCCATTGAGCGATGGAGTCGAGAGTCTCTTGGCGGAGGTTCTGGTGCTGGATGACTTCCCAGCAGGGCCAGAAGATGGTAAAGATCTCAATAGCCATGATGGAAATCGCGAGCCTATTGTGCGACAGTGAGCGGGGATGTTTCTTAACAGGGAGGCCTTGCTGAGGTAGGTGGCTTACCATTGAGGAGGAATCCAGTAGTAATTGATGGGTGCCATGGCAGGCACATACAAGGCGATGAGCCACATAGGAGTGGCATGGAGGCTGTGGTGTCTCGGTCAGTTCATGGTGTTGGCCCTGATCAAGGGATGACTTACTTAGCAATGCAGCATGCGACGGTTTGGACTCTCCATCCCTGCGTGTCGTTGACACCGCGGGCCTGCCAGAGGATGTAAGGGGCGACGATCCATGCCCAAAGGAACTGCCAGAACACAGAGGGCCACCTTGCAAAGAGAGAGTCAGTAACATATCGCGGATGAGATCAGATCGAGGGGGGAGTATGCTTACCATTCCCAGCCCTTTCCGACCTGAGACTTTCGGTACTCCTCGGAGCCGGGATGGACTTCCGTGCCGGCAACGCCCCAGGAGGGATGGAACTTTTTAGATAAGCACCACATGATGATGGTGAGGATGAACTGCATACGTTAGCATCGCCGTACATATGTGTGTGATGTGTTCCATACCTGGACCACCATTCCCAGTCCAACCGTAACAAGAATCTTCTTGGAGTAGTCAAGCGCCTGAAAGCGCCCAAGCAACGACCCAGGTCTAACACGGCTCTTGGACGGGGCCTTCTCATCCGAAGCAAACAGTTCCTTCTGCTGCTTCGCGACATGCAGGAAACGGCTGTTGGAAGCGTGGAACAGTGCGATGCCGAAGGGGAAGTACAGGCTCATGATCCAGAACTCGCCCTCGGGCGTGAACAGCGGGAAGTACACGTATCCGGTCTGGATGGCTCCCCAGTAGATGTGAAGAAGGATAATAGCGGCGAAGGAGAGCGGGAGGTCGCGGATTCGTAGCATGGGCATGTCGCGACGTCTCCAGAGGAAGAACATGCCGCCCGCGACGATGAATGTCCAGATGAATGTCCAGACGATCCAGAAGATGCCGAGGCCATCGAGTCTGGCCTCGGGTTTTTCGGTTTCGGCCATTGCAGTGGCGAGTTAAATGAAAATGTGAGAGAGGATCGATGTTGTCGAGGTGTTGATAGAGAAATAGGGAAATATTCTTTTTAATTGTAAGGAACGTGGTTTGGAAAAGGAATGTGTCGGGTCTCCGCAACACAAAAACGGTTCGAGAAAGCAAGAGAGCAAATTGAACACACAAAGCGGAGATGACGACGATATATAGTAATACGTTTATCGAGTGTGATTCCCCAAGCGTCCAGACGCTAAACAAGGATTAAAGAAATCTCTTGCAGTGATAAAAGAGAGCGAGCAAGCGAGTGTGAAAATGGGAAGAAGATCGAGAGCAAAGACACGCCCCCCAGATAATGGCCCATCCCTTGCGCACACCCAGACCTGACCTGAGCTTGGGCTCGGGAAAGCCAGGTTAGTGCCGTCTAAGCTCCCGACCTCCGGTGATCTTGGCCCATCTTGGGGTAAGGCTGGCCCCCCTCCCCCTGCGAGATCCAACCCGCAATTCGGGATAAATTCACGAGAAAAACATGTCCACTTCGCTCAGACTGACAGGATATTGGATATGGGGGTCGTGAACAGACCGGTTCGCAAGGTAAAATTGCAGATCGCCGTAGGTCGACGTCTCTCTGATCTGTTAAGCTACGCGTTTGTGATGCATTGGTCCTGGGGTATTTCTTTTTTTTTTGCTTCTTTGCGTAAGGGCGATTTGAGACATTGACGACTATAGCAAGGATCATCCTGTGTGACCAGCTTTTTGATTCATCGTCGGCGCCGTGACGATGATCCAAAACGCCCTTGCATCGCAACGCTCAGCAACGAGCGCAACCTTACTTTTTGCTTTTCACTGATATCACCTGTCCACGCTATGTCTCTCTTCTCTCTTTTCCACGATATCATCTCGGGGCGCCATGATTGCTGACCGAGTTTACGCCACTCCAGTTAAGTTCGTTAGTGAAACGCAGCACGAAAAGCTTGTGCGCCCCCAGGACTCGTACTGTATGTCCAAACGGCCGCTTCACGTAACGGCTGCGATGCGTTTGTCTTGTATCGCGGAGGCGGGCGGGATTAAAACGGCTGGGTGAGAGCAGTTCGTCCACCGCCGTTTTTCTATCGTCTTTTTTTTCATCCCTTGCGTCTGGTGTTGTGTTGTGCTCTGCTGACTCCCTTGCAGTGATGAGCATGTGCTGGAGGTAGGGAGACACAGACACAGTAAGTGAGCTGCATGCTCTGCCGGGGCTTGTATCCACTGTGATTTAGGTTAGGTTACCGTTTTGTGTTCCTGGCGCTTCGCGTTTGAGTTTCTGACGGCGCTGAGTTTCTTTTTTAACTGCAATCACTGTATAACTTTTTTATCGCGGACAAAAGAAACGAGAGGATTTCTTACGTGATGGATGATGTTGCATTGGAATCAGGGAATGTCCCCCGGCTTCACGTCACCCCCACTCGAGCGCGATAAACGAAGAGCTGAAAGTCGATCTTCAGTGCCATCCCATCACCATCACCATCACCTCGCAGCCTGTCATCACATCACATTGCATCGCATCAATTGGTTTGGGTTGGCTGCATCGTTGGTGGAGGCTAAGTTAGTCCAGCCAGCCTCAATTGCGAGACACGCACACGGTGACTTCCGTCCAACCGTTTTCATAATACGTTGACATTATTGCAAGAGGCGCACATTTAGCGCCCGGCAAAGAAAAGTCGAGGAAAAAGCGTGAGAGGGCAGGATAAATGTGAGTGAGGCCTCAAATCTGATCGGTTGTAGATCTCAATCCCCGAGCAAGATGCAATCGCGGGCCCTGCACTGTCAAGGTAAAATGACGGGCCCAGACGAGAATAGACTGGGCATCAAAAAAGAAATGATCAGCCCAATCTCGTCGTCATAAGCGACGCTGCATCGTCTACCGGTTCATTGGGTTCTGGCCTCTCCACCTCAGCCAACTCCGTAACAGTGCAGATAACCGTCACCGAACCACGAGATGATTGTGCAACGAGACTCGGTGTTTTGTGAGCACAGGTTTTGAGGCAGTATCGCGTGGCATTACAGACTTTACTTCAATTGTCCTGGTTTGAGTGGCACAGCTAGCTCTCGATATCCCGTAGATGCCGTCCCGCTCTCGACACCTTGTGAGCTGTCAGGAGATTGCGCTGTGGGGGGAGATCGGCACTGGCTGGACAAATGACGGGGGGTTTCCAGTGATTGCACCGCAGCGCACCTCGCACCAGTAAAACCACCGAGTCCGTAATGTTTGCTCTTCAGCCGTGACACAACATATTAACTCTCACCATATCACAATCAATTGCTTGTTGGTACTCCGTAGACAAACAAACACAAACAAGGATCTTGAACAAATCCTCCGAAGATCACAACATCTCCACTCTTTTGTCACTTCTGACACGATCTTAACCGACTACGACCCCCTCTCTATCCTTGCACCAGCTGGTCAAGGGGCGGTCCATTAAAACAATCCATTTCAGCAGTGGAAAGGATCTGCACTCTCAGTGCCGAAACATATCGGTGCGACTTGGCGGGTTCAGCAGCGGTAATAATGAAAAAATACGGATACAGTGCTCACTTTAATTCAATTCAATTCAATTTACGCCGTCGCGGGAGAAATCAGTTCCGCGCCTGAAGGGTTTCATTGATGCGATATTAGTGCCGTCGCCAAGAAAATAAATGCCGACACCAACACATGTGAATAGTAATCCTGTGATCACTCAAACATCTTGGACAAATTCTGAACTGGCCACGCCCTCGCATCTCGAAATTTATCAACTACACCCCTCAGCGCCCTCCTCTCATACAAATCCGTGAAAAAGTCGCCGTACAACTCCATCCCAAACGCAGCGTGCACAAGAGCCGGTGGACACCCCGGATGGCAGAGGCTTATCCCACACAGATCAAGTATCATCTGCCGTACCTGATTCTCGATATCTCTCCACTGCGCACGTGTCGATGAATTTCCCCTGATTTGACGTCAGTGGATCACCCAAAGTAAATTAGATTGACTTGACCTACCCGAGGAAGGGGTTCTCTGCCATTAGCACCATCTTCGCTATGATGCTCAGCTGCATGGTTGTCACCTCCAGCGCGGACGAGTACCAGATTATCGGGAATATCTCCCCATTCGACCTGTCAGCTGGTCGCACATAGAACGGCTGATACTCCCTCCTTGCTTCATCCTCCAGAACCTCGCCCTGCTTCTGAAGTCGCACTGCAACCCGTTTAGTCTCACCACCACCACTTAATCAATGGGGTAGGTAGTACATACGCCATTCTTGCTCGGAACCATCAGCCCATCGCCATTTCGCAACCTGCGCCGTGTGAAGAACAATCTTATTCGCCTTTGACGCACCGTTTCCATACTCTGGATCTAGAACCATCTTTGGCGGATGGCGCTTCGTAAATGAGTGGTACAGCTCCTGGCGAACGGCCATCCAGTACGCCGCTTGGATGAGTGATCGGCGGCCAAAGAGGGTCCGCGACGGTGGACTTCTCAGCACAGCGTCTATAATAGCTAGGAAATTAACCTGAGGTTTCGCGTTCCGCCTTTGATTCCGCTCCTGCTCTTGATCTTCCTCGTCGTCGATCTCCTCCAACTGCCGGAGAATAACTGCAACCTTTCAGTCTGAGCTATTCCTAGTAGGGGGGAAGTCTTACCGGCTGTGGCGATGATGCTCTCGAGCTTTTCGTCGTCTTGGATGAGGTGAAAGTCTCGTAGGGCGGGGATGCACTTCAACGTGTATTCTACTGCGTCGTGGGGCGTGAGTTTGGGAAGTAATTGGCCCTGGTAGAGGATTCCCTGTGGTGTTTTGTATTTCGGCAGACGGCTTAGATGGCGCGCTGAGAGGGCGAATATGGCGTAGAGAAGCGGTGGATGGTGTCGAGCGCGGAGGGGCACAACGAGTTGAAAGTGCCGTCTCTCATCGCACAGATCGAGCTGCTCACGTTAGCATTTATCATCCACTTCTACCGGATCGTCGGTACCCAATGTGACAGCTCTTCAACAAAGTATCGAAGCAAGCACGCCTCTTGCGGATCCTCAAGTGGAAATTTCGTTACTTCTTGTGAGTTGTACGGCTGGTGTGATCGCGGAGAAGGGACATGATCTTGCGGTGGACCATACGGAGATGAATGGTCGTGGGTTACGGTGTATGCGCTCGAGGTGCTGGGCAGGTCCGTGGGTGATCGACCTGTTGCCTGCTGCCATGGCGAAGAAGGGTAGCTTGGTGAGTTTCCAGCTGATGTGTTTGCTACTTGGAATACCGGGTTGCTTCTTGGGGGTTCATTGTAAGTTGTTTCTGAAGAGTCGTTGAAATCTGCTGGGGTTGTTGACGATGGGCCTGCACCTCCTTCTAGTGGACTTTGTGGATTGATATTGACTGTTGAATGATGAATGCGTTTCTTAAAAGCGAGGGTATATTGTTCAATGACTTACAGTCTCTTATTTCACTGTTGACCCAAGTCTGATTTGTCAAAGGTCCAGTTGAAGCATTCCGAAAGACAGTTTTCTTGGCAGGCCGAGCACAAGGTAAGTTCTTGATAATACAGCGATGACATCTCGGTTGTCCTTCATCGCCTATGATTAATCAGTCCAATCGCAATCCATGTCTGAATGGATTCAGTGAATTCGCCTACATTTGACATGTTTTTCTGAGGCCCGGTCAGCACCCCGCATCCAGCCACCGACGCGACGATCTCACCTTTACATTGAAGACATGGTCTCTTTACCACTGGCATCGTTCTCAAGCAATTTGTACGAGAGTGAAAAGATGCTGCGACATTGTAATCGAGACTTTCTCACTGGGTATCCACCACTCAAAGGCTCATTGCGAAGCTTTTCCCATCACGTGCGGTGGAATCGCTGTTCTCTCCGAGACTTTGACGCGTCTTGAGCTACCCTACACGATCCTAAATTGCAACGTTTTAAAGTCATAACTGGAGCAGGAGAAGTGAAACCCCATAAACAATTCCTACAGAGTATTTGTGCTTTATAAAAGTAGTTTCGGATTAGAAAATAACTGAAAACTGAAGCTGTTGGGCGTTCATTGATTGAAACTGGCTTAGCGTGATCCTTCTGCGATCGCCTTGTGTCAGCCTCATCCCAACATCAACTTTGAACGTTCACCATCCCATTCACGCTCTCACAAACACCAAAAATGTCGCGAACAACAAGATCAACCGCCAAAAGACTAACCCGTCTCCAACCCTCACCCTCAACGCCTGTAACTTCCCCCCAAGCCACCCCAGAAACCAAACTCTTCCCAACCTCATCCTCATTCGAATCCTACCTCTCCCAAAACCACTCCACCAACCAATCCGGCCTCTGGCTCAAAATCTCAAAAAAGAACTCCCCCATCCCCTCAATAACATACGACCAAGCCCTCGACACAGCCCTCTGCTACGGCTGGATCGACGGGCAGCGCAAAGCCCTCGACGCCACGCACTTCATACAGCGCTTCACGCCTCGTCGGAGGAAAAGTCTCTGGTCCCAGCGGAATGTTGACAAAGTCGCTGGTTTGATAGCCGCGGGTCGTATGACACCTGCGGGGCTGGCGGAGGTTGATGCGGCAAGGGATGATGGACGCTGGGAGAGGGCGTATTCATCGTCGAGTGGTGCAGTCGTACCGGAGGATTTTGAAATCGCGATGGAGGGGAATGAAGCGGCGGGGGAGTTTTGGAGGGGCTTGGGGAAGACGAAGAGATATAGTTTTTTATGGAGGTTGGAGACGGCGAAGAGGCCGGAGACGAGGAGGAAGAGGATAGAGCAGTTTGTTGAGCTACTCGCTGCTGGGAAGACTGTTTGATCCATCGCTGGGATTATTCTCTATTATATTAAAGATCTACAGTTTACTCAAACATGATGTACGGAGGGAGAATGGTATGGAGTTAATAGTCATCTTCGTCGTAGCCATCTTCGCCTTCTCCATCTGACTCATCCGCCATGCCCATCGTGAAGGGATTCCGCTCTTCTTCTTCGCTGTCCTCGTCAGCAGTCCTGCTGCTTGCGTCTGAATCATCGTCCACTGGGTTTTCTTGTCGATGGAGACGGAGTCGCTCGGCGAGAGATAATTTCTTGGGCGGTGCGTCTTCGTCTTCTGAGTTGTCACTTTCTTCTTCGCTTTCTTCGCTGGGAGAGTCGCTTGCGTGGGCGCCGCCTTCGTCTTCATCCTCATCATCTGATACGATTGCCCTGGAGCGCTGCCGTGGCTGCTCTTGCGGTACATCTGGCTCATCATCTTCGTCGTCGTCAGATTCAATTACTCGTGTCCTTGCGCGCTTCGCTGTGGGTTCCACGTCCTCCTCATCTTCATCATCGGAATCAGAGACTACTCGTCGTTTGCGTCCGCGCTGCACGGGCGCTGCTTCTTCCTCGGGTTCAGGGCTTGAAAAGTTTGCGCCGGCGCCGTCGTCATCCTCATCGTCGGAGATTTCTTGGGCGACAGGTGGAGGGGAGCCGCTGGCTAATGAGATACCTTCTTCGTCTGAGGGGTCGTATGTCTCGACAATCTCATCGTCGTCAATACCATCGCTTTCATACTCATCGAGGTCGGGTCCATTGTTTCCGTCGTCGTCGTCATCATCTTCATCCGAAGTGTCGTCGCCGAGGTCAGGCCCAAGTGTCTGCAGCAACTCAAACCGTCGAAGCCCGCGCTCGTACTCAAATGCAACCATAGGCCATGCCTTGAGACCTCGCTGCTCCAACTCGCTCCCAAGAGGATCCGGCAGGTTATCCCAAGTATCCCTGTCGATTTGGAATCTCGCGAAATCGGGATGTCGCTGTAAATCAGGCCAGCACCACAAGAACTGCAGGTCTTCTCCGAGACCAGGCTGTTTTTCGTATGTCTGCGTTTGATAGCGGTTGATGAGATCAGACGTGCACCAGCCCAAAGTGGACTTTTGGCATTCCGTACTCGAGACGTTTACGTAGAAGCACTCTAGCTGGGTGAACTGCCTCAAGAGCGCTGGTACGTCGGGACCGCTCAGATCATCGAGGATGTTAGGCCCGCCAAGCGCAAAGTTTTTGACCTCGCTGGCGAAACCTGGTAGGTGAAACACCATTCTCCCCGGTGGACAACTGAGACCGTTCATCAGAACAACGTCGGAATTTCGGTTGAAGCGAACAGTGGCGTCTCCAGACCCAGCATCGATGCTCAGAGAATCAGGAAAGGCATTGGTGGCCAGAGCGCGCGACTCCTTGTGAACAGCAAACACCGCGCGGAGGTTCTTTGTCTGATCACCAAGCGCAATGCCGTCGCGTACAGTCCAAACAAAAGAACTCGCTGCGTCGGGATGCAGGGATGTTCCGTACGAGATCTGAAAGTCAAGCACGCGATGCCGGGCGCAAAGTTCCGGACAGAACAGCTCCCAGATGGTGTTGCGCAACTCACTAGGAAGCCGACCAAACTGGGGAAACGAGTCGAGATAAGAGTCCTGGGTGAGGTTGTCGCGGTGGTAAATGTCGTCGCCATCTTCTTCATCGCTGGACTCTTCGTCGCTGCCGTCAGCGGCCATTGTATCTAGCAAGCCTCCGCCGTCGGAATCATCGTCGTCGGACTCGGAGGATTCAGATTCAGCGCTGGATTCATTTTCGCTGGATTCTTCTTGAGGGCGCTCGTCGCGAATCTCATTTTCGCTCTGGTCGGAGTGAGATTCGGCCATTTTTGAGGTGTTGCGCGCGTGGTTTGGGTGAGTGAGGGAGGTGAGCGTTGACGCGCCCTCGCCCTGCCTGAAAGCTTTCGTGAGAGCTGCTGCAGGATGAGATGAGAGCACGTGACTAGATCTGCTTATCACCACGTGATCACCGTTGCTGGTATCGATTTGCGCATTGACAACGGCGCGATTGGCCCCACGCGTGAATCATTGTCGAACCTGACGAGAAAATGGACAAGTCGGCATTGGCATTCTTGAAATAACCGAATTACAGATCCAAAGTCTGTTCTTCCAACCCGGTAATCGTATCGTTTCCCGAGCCCCGCGCGTTAAAAGGAAGAGGGGCTTTTGAGGTGTTACTAATCTTAGTGCATCCTCACTACTGCACGACTCTCGCTTTGTCATTGTGCATCTCCATATTTCCCCATCCCTAACAATTAACCTCACCAATCGCCATGTCCCTGCTCAGTTAGGGCTGCATCTCGATGTCTTGGCGTTCCCCGACATGCCGACTCTGGTATACGGCTTACTCAATGATCATACCAATCATGGCCACGGACTCCGCTGCTGTACGAGGCTGCGTCTGGCACCTTATTCATCTCTGCTAGTGGACAAGGTTCGATTGCTAAGGATTTCTGTGCCATTATGCATGCATGCAGCTCTGTGGCTGGGCTGGATACACCATCACGGTTGTGTCATGGACCTATAAAGACAACTCCTCGTCTTCAATAACAGTCTCATTATCAACTCACTCTCAATCCATTCATCCAATCAACAAACCTTCCAACTCTACAAACACCCAATAACTCAAAATGTCCAAGATTCTTACCGTTTTCGGCGCCACTGGCAACCAGGGCGGCTCCGTCGTCCGCGCCATCCTCAACGACCCCGCTCTCTCCAAAGAGTTCAAGATTCGTGGCATCACCCGCGAT
Organism: Fusarium brevicatenulatum; assembly: GCA_013363135.1. NCBI lineage: Eukaryota > Fungi > Ascomycota > Sordariomycetes > Hypocreales > Nectriaceae > Fusarium > Fusarium brevicatenulatum. The sequence continues at coordinate 1,391 of JABEEJ010000365.1, read as the reverse complement.
GTCTCCAAGCCAGCTGCCCAAGCCCTCTCCTCAAAGGGCGTTGAAGTCGTTGCTGTGAGTTTGAATCGCCGTCCTTGTCTTCCAAAAACACAAATCTGACTTTCCTTTACAGGCCGACATGAACACCGCTGAGCAAGTCGCTCCAGCCGTCAAGGACGCTCACACCGTCTTCCTCGTCACAAACTACTGGGAGACCAACAGCGGCAACGGCGAGATCGCTCAGGGCAAGGCCGTCGCCGACGCTTGCAAGACTGCGGGAGTTAAACAGCTCATCTTCTCGTCTCTTCTTGACACCAACAAGATTAGCAACGGTCGTCTTACTCACATCAAGCATTTTGAGGGCAAGGCCGAGATTGAGGAGTATATTCGACAGATCAATGTTCCTGCTACTTTTGTTCTTCCTGGCTTCTTTGCTTCGAACCTCTTCACTTCGATTCGCAAGAATGAAGACGGTAGCTATGGTTGGGCCCTCCCTGCCGATGGTGACAAGGCCAAGGTTCCTCTCTTTGACGTCAACGCCGACATGGGTAAGTTCCCTAGCCACAGTCACCTTTACATTTACAACTGCTAACTCTCTACAGGCAAGTTCGTCAAGGCCGCTATCAAGAACTTCCCCGGAACCATCAACAAGCGCATCTTTGCTGCTACTGACTACTACTCCCCCAACAGAATCGTTTCCGAGTTCAGTGAGGTCATTGGAAAGCCCGCCACCTTCAACCAAGTTCCCGCCGATGTCTTTGAGTCTTTCCTCCCTGCCCCCATCGCAAAGGAGCTGACTGAGAACATGATGCTCTTGGAGGACCCTGGATACTACGGCGATGCTGATCTCAAGGAGAGTTTAGATCTTCTCGATGAGAAGCCAGTTACTTGGAAGGAGTTTGTCGAGCAGAATAGATCCAAGTGGGAATAAAGGAAAACATAAAAGACATAATCTTAGGTTTAAATTTAATAAAGTAACATCGATATTATATATTACTCAGATTATAGATAGCTGTAGCACTCAGGTAGTGTTAAATAACAAATGCATCGAAATAAACAGCCACTGAATAACAGCGTACATAGAGTTAAATCAAGTTCTCTAAAACTAGTATATTAAAAAACAGTCTGGCAGTTTTAATTTTAGATTCCAGATTCTGATTTGCATTTTACTCCTTTATCTATACTTTATAAAAGATAAGTCTTAAGTATTTATTATTTATATTTACCTTTAATTTATATTTTTATATTACTTTATATTACTTTATAGCTTAATTTAATCTATTACTAACTTACTAAGCTAGCTTTAATTTACTAATATTTATAGTTTTTCCTTTAATACTAAAACCTTTATTTTATAATTTACCTTTTTACCTCTTTTTTCCTTTTTACTTCCTTTCTTTTATATTATAATA
>JABEEJ010000363.1:0-25962 GCA_013363135.1 Fusarium brevicatenulatum | reverse complement strand
GATTTAAGGACCTAGTCAGACATACTCATTACATTGAACTGGCTTTTAAAAAGCTTCCTCCTGACCAATCGCCAGTCAGTTGCTTTGCGGTACGCACTATTGGTAGCTGGCCCCACGATGAGAACTCAGCTTGCAAAGGGAGAGGGAGGCCCTGTAAAACAGTGTGTTCGGGATCCGGTTTTCTCGAAAGCAGCATCGAGACAGTTTTTCATATCCGGGAGAATTCATCCACCATCACAATTCAGTCAGGACCGACAACTGCTCTAGGAGGTAATAATTATGGTACAGCATTCTGGGATCTGAAAGGGAATATTAGAATTGGAATTCGGAGCTTCGAAGAGGTGCTTGTGCGTCCCCAGCGTCACATGGATCTGATACGAGTCGAGGGCTGTCGTTCATTATTTTTGGCATCACAAACCTCCGACAGCCAAGAATATCACCTGATAAGTCCTTGCATTGCGGCTATAGTCTGTCAAACAAAGGGGTCTAGCTTTGTTGAAGTTCTCAAATTTGAAGACCTCAGGCGCTTCTCACGCTTCACGCCACTTACGCCGACCATGGTTCAATTCTTAGCAAGGTGGAGAAATAAAATATTCACGATGGCAAGACTAGAACCAGGAGAGAGGGAACTTGCTCCGTCGATTGAGGCTCAAAGCTGCCGCCATTCATTTCTGGATGAGTCCAAGATATATAGTTCAACCTGGAGAAGCTGGGAGCCGTTTCTGGCATCGGAAACTTGGCAAGTGCCCGAAAGCCATGCCAAACTACTGAGACAATTGCCAAGCCTGGACGAGTTCTGGGACAAGGCCCATCTATTACACACTTGCATTCGAGACTGGACGATTGATGCCAATGGCGTTGTCAGATACCGTTTGGCGGTGTTGTTTCACAGCCGTCTCGATCACGTGAGATGGGCAGTGAGCCGCTGCCTGGCACAGTCACAGAAATTGGCAAAAACCTTCGAGATGGCTACTGGGATCAGCTTCACCATAGAAAGCTACGGCTTACTCGAGCAGCTTGACAACGCCCTGACAAATCCCGGTGCCATATCGATAGACAGCAACATACTTGGCTACCGTGGAACGATAGGGGGGCTCGCTGAGGCTATAGCCACTCTCAGTAAGTCTTTGCATAGAGATCAGTTATTTCTAGAGAAGGCATTCCCACCAGAGCTACAGGATATACACCCAGATTACACTAGTATAAAGCAAACCATAGAATGGAAAAGGGTATTAACAGGGCTAGTAAGGACAGAAACAGAGGCAAAGCATGTTAGGTTTAGTTAGCATTCAATATGAATATGAATTTCTTCATATATTCGAATGTTTTATTAGTACTCAGGAGCTTAACCTTGACTAATACACAGAAACTCAGTCCATAATGGTCTTTCCTTTAGTATCTGGTTAGTAAGGCGACAGGTGTAGTTTGGGGCAGTCCCGGTTTTAGCATTGCTGACACACGATTGGCCTCTTGGCTTCAAACCACCGTAATTGGTAACAAGACTTCAATTTGGGTAACTATTGTTCTTAATAGGCTGGAACATAGAGCGAACAGGGCTACGAGGGACATCTCAAATGCCTGCAGTATATATCGAAGGAGACTAACAAGCCTTCTAAATCTCGGCTCTCGGCGATAGTCCTCGTTCAGCCTTACCCGCCAGATCTCAACATCCCCTCTGCAAGATCAGCACTAGCTCACCAGGTGGGGAGTAATCCTCGCAACCTTGGATATCGTTTGCTGAAACATTGGGCATAAGAGTCCGAGACGAGCTACTAATGCCTGGGATTGCTCGATGTCTCACTGACGACTACGTAATCTAGCGGAACGAATTCATCTTGGCGATACAACTTCGTCTGACAGTAAGGATGAATCTGAGAACAGGGCAAGGGGGCTTTGGGGGCTAGTGAGCACTAGTTCTTGATGATTTCACTGGCGTCCGAGACCAAGCGGTCGGTCTTACCTAGGTCCACCTCACGATGCTGACCCTTGTAGCAAAAGGATCAAATACCCGAAGAGCGGTGACTTTAAGCGGCGTAACGGCACGGGCTAGCATAAGCAGAACGCCAAGGCAGCTTATCCTCCATCACACCAGTAGTAAGACTTTCCTAACCCTCTCTTATCACCTAGCAGGTCTGAATGCATAAATATGTTCAAGTAACATATTAACCGTTGAACCATCATGCATCAATCATCCGAAGAACACCCAAGCGAGAGAGAATTCAAGGCCAATGCGGCAACCTTTGAGATTCCTGCCAGAGACTATTGGCCGATCTATAGGCAGCCTTCAGCATTTGGGGTCCGTTTTCTCACTACGCCTCTCAAGCGACGTCATAAACGGGCTAATCTGATCTCCGTAGCCCTAAAATAGTTATCGACAGCGCTGTGTTGATCCCTTTTCGTACCTTAGCTTGACATCAGTACCATCCCATGTGACGAAGCTCATGATGATCTTTTCCATTTTAGTCCGTGATTCGGGCTGTCGGTTGATGATTGTCAGCGAGTTCCGGTATGAATGGGGTTCTTGGGTGAGAATTTGATTCCGACACCCGGGGAACAGGGTTGAAGATCCTTTGGTCTCACCTGCATCTGACCGGGATACGAGAATTTGGAAATTGTTGGGTTGGCGCATATAAGACAGGTCTGTTCGCCATTTGAAAGAGGATTTGCTTGCTGTTCGGTAAACTAAGCTCATTTGTATACTCCAGAGATCAGTCAACATGATTACAACGAATGGAACTAACGGCAACTTGCCGCAAAAGACTCGTGAGGAGAGTAACCATCACATGGAGTCGTCTATCTGGAACGATGTAAAGTTCAGACCAGATGATATCATCATCGCTACCTACGCCAAGTCTGGCACAACTGTAAGCGACTCACTCACTTCTTTCAACTCGTGGCTGACAATGTCTTCAGTGGGTCCAACAGATCGTCTCGCAGCTGATCCACCAAGGCGACCCAACCGCAGCCGCAGGATCTCTCTCACCATGGGTCGATATGCGCATCGTCCCCAAGCCCGTCATGCTCGAGCTCATCGAGTCTCAAACCCACCGTCGCTTCCTCAAGACCCACCTCCCTCTCGACGCTCTGGTCTACAGCCCCCAAGCCAAGTATATCTTCATCGCACGCGACGGTCGTGACATGGTATGGAGTATTCACCACCATATGTATCACGCTACAGATACCTTCTACAGCTTCTTCGAGAACACGGGCTTCGAAGGAAAGCCTCCTCAACGACCTAGTGAGAATCCGAAAGACATTTTCGATCAGCTTGTTAAGGATGATATGCCAACTTCCATTGGTTGGCCTTTCTGGAGCCATATTCGTGGCTGGTGGGAGCATCGCGATCAGCCCAACTTGCTTCTCGTGCATTTCAACGACCTCAAGGCGGATCTTGAGGGAGGCATCAAGCGGATTGCTAAGTTTCTTGAGATTCCGGACATGCCGGAGGATAGGTTCAAGGATGTCGTTGAGCATTCTACGTTTGATTGGATGAAGGAGCATGCGCACCTTGCGGCGCCGCCTCAGGCTGAGGTTGCTTGGGCGAATGGTGCAAAGGACTTTGTCTACAAGGGAACCAACTCCCGATGGAAGGATATTTTGTCTGAGGAAAACTGTAAGGCGTATGAGGAGAGGGCGAGGAAGGAGCTTGGTGAGGAGTGTGCGGACTGGCTTCAACATGGAGGATGGTTGAAATGATCAATAATTACGAGAGGCTGTAGTGAGAGGAGGTTGTAGCATCGCCACTCTGTCTAACATATGTGAGGTGACCCTTCGAGCTTTTGTATAATATCTAGCTCCGTGTTTCTGGGTACAAGAATATCCTTTGATCCTTAGATATACCTCTTCAAAGTCTCTGAACCAAAATGCGCAATCAACAGCGTACAGCATACGCGTTTCAGCTCCATTTCGAGTAGATAAGAAGTCCTCGTGGCAGGTTGATGGCGACGTGAGGGAAAATGAAACCTAGTCACCTTGCTGATGTCTAAAACACTAGTGTTAGCGTGGTGGCCAATTGATGTTGAGCTAATTCGTGAAGCGATTTCCTTGCATATTGGCATGAAGTGGCGCCTTTGTAGTTGCGCCTGGAGCATCAGAATTGAGCCGCAAGGGAAACACGTAACGATAATCGCGCATCATGGCGGTCAGGATTTGACAATTTGACTCACCTGCGATCAGATTTATGATCTTGAAGGAATTTGACGACATTGCGCCGTCCATAGCGGATCGCAACTCGCAATGCCTTTTCAAAATCCCACCCCGGAGTGTGTACATCCGCGCCATTCTCTACTAGATACATAACAATATCTAAGTGGCCAGACCAGAGGGCATCTTGAAGGGCAGTATAACAACCTACTTTGGCACTGACATTAGCACCCCTTTCCACTAGGTGCATAACAATCTCAAGATAGCCACGGCTGGAGGCAGCGTAGAGGGCCGTGCCATACGGCCCTCCGTGGGCATTGACATCAGCACCTTGTTCTACCAGATACCTAACAATGTCCAAATGGCCATGTTCGGAAGCAACTTGAAGGGCTGAACAACCATCTGCCTCCACGTTGACATTAGCACCATTTTTCACTAGATGCCTAGCAATGCTCAAGTGGCCATGGCGTGAGGCATTGTAAAGGGGATAACCGTTGAGATCAGCACCATTATGAATCAGGAGTTCCATGATATCCAGACGGCCAGCGTTACTGGCGATGGAAAGAGCATTGCTGGGTAATCCTCGATCGGCGTTGACATCAGCGCCTTGCTTGATCATAAGTGCGATGACATCTATATGGCCAGCTTTGACGGCACTGGAAAGCAACAGTTGTCCTTTAAATTCGACGTTAACATCAGCACCTTCCTGAAGAAGAAGGGCAGTAGTCTCTATATGGCCAAATTCGGCGGCGAAGCGAAGGGCAGGGCCAAGGTTGCAGGCAGGGCTATCGCCCTTGGCTCCTGAATCTATCAACCTCTTGACGCAGTTTTGGTCACCGGACCAGCTTGCATAAAACAGTTGATCTTGCTCTTTTACGAAACTCAGGAGCCAGCCCAGTTTGTGATGGAAGATTGTCCCAACAATCTTCCTCCAACGTTTGAAGATAATGGGGTTAGAGAAGAGATCCATTGATAACTGTGTAAACGTATGGAATCTTGAATAGGAGCAGGAGGCATCTTGAATCCAGGTCTCCCCAGCGAATGCTAGGAGGTGATAGGTCCTCAATAACTCGACGTCCGATGAGGACCAATCAAAATCAAACAACTCATTGTCAGGCAAGGACCAGTCCATTTCCAGGAAGTAGACGAGACACAATTCGGTAATTGTCAACCTTGCAATAGATTCGGTGAGCAAACCGTCAAAATCGGAACTTGGACAAGATAATATGAACTCCTTAACAGACGAATGAGCTAACTGGAGTACTAATGTCGTATGATCGACAACATCAAATATAGAGCGCAGTCGCGGTGGAGGTGTACCAGATACTGCGACAAATAGTGTAGAGCAAAGTGAAGAAATTTCAGCTGGAAATGGCATACGCTCTTTCATGACGAAGCGTGAGCCTGGTGGTGCTGTCAGTTTTATCGCGAGAGCATCGACGGCCGCTTCAAGCTCCAGTGGGATGTCCGAATATGCTAGCAACTGAAGAATTCGAATGACATACTTCCTCCTAGTGTTCGTAAGTTCGTTCAATAGTCGGTAATATGTCTCTTGAAGGGTGGTTGGAAGTGAATGAAGAGTCATATTGACCTCCTCCTTGTTGATACAGTCTTTTAAGCGCTCCAACTGTAGAGCGACCCAACGAAACCTGCAAATCAACCATCAGCATCTACTAATAATACTGGGATCTTGAGGAACCATACACTCCATCTGCCTTGGTAGTCAATACGTCAACGATGTCATCAAGAGTTGAATTATGCCCTTGCCAGCGCGCAAAGCTTGGGGACTCGATCACAACATCACGGACGTAACCAGAGATGTCTCTGCCGACGTTGTCTGTTTGGAGGCAGATGATGCTGCCAGAGTTAGCCCAAGTTTCGATGGAGCTCTTGATGTCATGTTCCGGACGACTGGTAACGAGGAGATGGGCATTGACTGGTTCAATGCCAAACCTTTCTATCCACGCCAGTAGCTCGTATCGTTGTGTACTTCGGTTCTCATATTCATCCAAGGCGTCAATAACGATAAAGACCTCTCCAGCAAGCGACAGCATCTCACGCAACGTCGATTTCAGCTGTTCTATATTTGGTTTACGCCTCCCACTACCACAATAGAGTGAGGTGATTGGGTGCCGGAATATTGGACTGCTGTAGTATAATTGACTGATCAAAGATGTGAGGATGGCCTCAAAAGACTGCTTACGGTTGTCGGTGAACGTTATGTAGAAGTACAGCAGAGCGCTGTCACGAAGCTCAGGAAGCGAGCTTCGTATATCTTCAATGACAGTCGAGCTTAGCACAGTCTTTCCTGTACCGGAATTTCCATTCAGCCAGAGAAAGGAATCCTTCTGGGATTTCCAGCTGAGATACTGAGAGCTGTTTAACAACCACTGCCCGGTACCGGAGTGCCATGTTTTGCGAGCCTTGTTGTGATCGACGGATGGATCAGCTGGGTTGAGCCATCTTGATATAGCATCATCTTGGACATTGGACGAGAGAGATTTAATGTCACGATTGCTGTCCATGGCTATCCGGTGAATATCCTCAACCTTGTTGTTTACTGTCGCCTACTGTTAGCGCCCAGTCATCAGAGATTAGCCGGTGATATAAAGGCTCAAGTCCTCACATTTTGCCAAAAGAGCTTCAATTCGTTCCTCCTTCAGCATACTGCTCGGAGCTACCTGAAGAAGCAGGTCCTTGGTGTAAGCTGCCGCGGCCATGGCTGCATACTCCTGCCATCCATCGTTCTTGTGCGAATCAGAATAGTCACAAATGCCCCGGACAACCACGCACGGGAAGTGATTCATCAAGCCTGCAGCTTCCATCTCGAAACACAGGATACCATGCTTCGCTGCGAGCTTATCGCGTAAAAGCGCATCCTTCATCAGCGAGTTGCCCGATGCTATCAGGCCGCAATGAATCGCAGGATTGTTTTCGTCTTCGTCTCGTTCGTCTCGGTGCACCAGCTTGTCATCGCCGCAAGAACTGCTACATGCAATGCCCTCGCCTTCCTGATGGATGAAATCGGCTTTATACAATCGATCGCTAAAAGCAGGGGGCCGTTTATATTTCTTCTGTAGTCGCTTGTACTTTCGGAGGGCCACATCAATATCGCTCTCAATGCTGTGGCCCTCCATCTCATACGTAGCGTGTAGAGAACTCATGGCTGTTAGGAAGGCCATCGGCGGCTGGTTCAAGTGACCAGTAATAGCAAATTCCTCGCCTTGGACTGCCCTTCCGTAGTCGTACTGAACGACGCCGCTGTTAGATCGACCTACAGACCCAACAACGATGTCACCCAGGCGAATGTCCGTCTTGCCCGGGACGCCGCCACCAATGCCAACCATGAGCACAGCTCGGAGGTTAGGGAACGTCCTCGTCATGTGTATCAAGGCTGCCGCAGCATTGACGAGACCATATTGGCCGTACGGCAAGACTGCAATGACCACATTATGCTTGCCAATGCTGCCGAGTGTGTAGTTGTTGTCGTCTTTGATCGCTGCATTATCAACGGGATCGTGGAGAGCATCGAGAAATGCTTTGGCCGCGATGAGCTCTTTGCTCAGAGCGCAGATCCAACCGATTGTGTATTCTCCAAATTCGGGCATGATGTGCTGTTTTGCCGCCGCCGAGGGTCATCGAGGTGTATACTGCGGAATGAACGTTTTCTGATCTCTCGCAAGAACAGCATGAACTTGGTGAGAAAAAAATATTATGCAAAGAAAGAATAGCGGCATGAAAGACATCGCAGCCTGCTTCTTGTTTTTACCGCCGGCCCGTAAGCACAGCCCTCATTTGGCTGACCCTGCATACTCTGGCGTTATTGGGCGCTTAACTCTACCGCATGATATGACCATTCAGCCCCAACGAGGCACCCGCATGGAATTTTCAAAACAACCTATCACACTTAGCCACATATCTCGTTGGCTGGTAATCACTCCAGCTAAAGTTCTTGCAGGCATTGTGATACTGCTTCTTGACAATCACTTGGGCGTTTTCGCTGCGATTTCCAGTGCTGCAGCTGACGTTTCTCATTGGAAGAAAACTAGCGATCGAGGTAACGCGGCAAAGCCTTTCCGCCTACAAGGTCGTAATCGGGTTTACCGGTATCTATCGGGTTTGAGAAGCTTCATATCCATTACCGTTAATTGATAACCGTTGTCAGCGATAAGCTGAGCAGTACTGTTCTAGTCTACTATCCGGTCACAGCCCCAAGTACCTAGCCCTGCTGCCAAAGGACAGTCTTATCTCCAACAATGCTAACCTTGTCAATCTCAACGATCTCACTATCCGTAAGCCTCCATCCAAGCGCCTCAATAGCACACTTCGCCTGCTCAACATTCCTGATTCCAACAACTGGCAGGACTCCCTTGCTAATATTGTAGTTCAACGCGACCGCGGCAATACTCTTGCGCCGTCTCTCGGCAACTCTTTCCAAAGTCTCAAGTACAGGCTCAAGATCTTCCATCTTGTAGCTGCTGAAGCGGCGTGATTTTGGCGGCGGGTGGTCCTTGCTATACTTGCCAGTCAATCGTCCTTGTGCAAGCGATGAGTACGACTGGAAGATCATGCCGCTGGCCTTGCACTTCTCGATGTTTCCAGTGAGTTCGGGGTAGCGACGAAGAATGCTGTACTCGCATTGGTTTGTCGCCAGGGGAATGTTGAACTTTGCCAGCTCATCGTTGATCTTCTGGACGTCTTCAACGCCATAGTTTGCAACGCCAATTGAGTGTGCAAGGCCTTGTTCAACGCATTGAGCCATACCCTCTGCAATGGAACGGATGCTTTGAGGATGGATGGGTCCATGGACCAGGTAAATGTCGACGTATTCGAGGTTCATCCGCTGAAGACTGGCCTTGAGACTCTTGACGGGTCCATCGACAGGATGAAGGTAGGTTTCGGCCTTGAGAGGAGTGCTGAAATACTTGGTCTGTATGACAATCGTCTCACGAGGAATATCCTGAATTAGTTCTCCGACTATCCTCTCGCTCTCGCCGTTGCCGTATGCTTCAGCAGTGTCGATGAAATTGATGCCAGCCTCGAAAAGCGTCTTCCAAGCCATCATGACGTGGGGTAGTTCCTTATCGTCCCACTGCCAAGTCGGCTTATCACCCCATGGCCAAGCTCCAATGCAAATATGCGATGCCTGTACGGGCTTTTGAGCGCTTGGAAACTCCACGCGAGACCATGGTTCTGGGCAGTATGATGTCGGTAAGACGTTAGCACCGGCGGTTTCTGGGTCTGCCCAATTGGGCTTCTTGGATTTGAAGCCTGAGACAGCGGACATGCCTGCTGCGAGGCCAGCTTGTAGTGCTTTGTCCATTGTAAATTAGTCGTAAAGTCTTGGCTTTACGTGGTGAGTATGTGGTGAAGAAACTTGGCAAAAGATACCAAGAGGGAGATCACGATACGTTTTTATCATTTCTTCTACTATGGCAGTAGAACATTCTAGCCACTGAGCCTTTGATTATTTTATGATGAGACCGCCATATGCACTGTACACTGGTGTCGTGTGGTTACGGTCGGGCAGGGATATTTGGAGTCATGATGACGCCACGCCTAGTCTTTTATGACTTCTCATCATGGTCATACCGTAGCAGTCTGAAGCTGAAACCAAGCACGGCAAACCAGGATGCAACAATTATTAATAGATAGTGAAAAGCCCGCTTACGGTTCAATGACGCGCTCGTTTGCACATGTCTCATCGCGTATAGACAACGCCCGTACGTAACAGAAAGTCGTGCGATTGTTATGACTTGGCTCAAATCCATGACGTCAAATGTTTACATCCCCATCTTCACATGTCAAATGTAGAAATGCATTCCAGCAGGGACATATAATATAAACTGGTTCTCAAACTTTGCTTTTCACTTTATACAACGACCTTTGACATACAGATATTGCGACATTGCCAAAATGGACTTCGACGACCCCAAAAACACAAAGTCATACTCTGACGCGCTGAAGGTCGACCCCAATTCGATCATTACGACTTCAATTGATGCCGTTCCCGTTACTGTTGAACGAAAGCCGTATCAGCCGGGTGTTGACAAGCCCCGATTGGCTCATGCAGGTAAGCATCTTCGACCCGCGACAAGAGAAGCCCATTTGCTCACTTCATCAAGGTGTTGCCAGAGCTAATCTGGCTGCTACCCATGAACGTCCTGAGGGAACGACCGAGAATGACTGGGCACAACGCCATCGTGATCAAACGGTAAGCATTATGCATACTTTGCTGATTTCGACGCTGATCTCTTCCAGGTTCTGCAACAGCATTGCGATTTCTTCGATACGGTATTTGACCTCTTTCGGGGCTTTTAGGGCGATACTAATGGTTTCAAGGACCACGACGGCGTGATCTGGCCACTTGACACCTTCAGAGGGTTCTATGAACTAGGTTATGGGATAATTCTATCCGTCATCTCTGTACTGGTCATCCATGGCAACTTCTCATACCCAACTCAGTCCTCGCTCCTCCCCGACCCGTTCTTCCGAATCCACATCGACAACATTCACAAGGACAAACATGGCAGCGACACTGGAACCTACGACACCGAAGGTCGCTTCATTCCTCAGAAGTTCGAAGACATGTTCTCCAAGTATGCCGAAGGTCGAGACTACCTGACAATCTGGGACGTGATCAATTTGATGAAGGGTCAGAGGTTGATCGCTGATCCCATTGGATGGGGCGGTGCCTTCTTCGAATGTGAGTAGATGGTCACCCATATCGCTTCCGTGGACCACGAGAACTAATTACTGTTACAGGGCTGGCGACTTACATTTTGCTATGGCCGGATGATGGGCGAATGATGAAGGAGGATATCAGAGGGATCTACGATGGGAGTCTCTTTTATAAGATTGCATCTCGACGAGCATCGAAGTAATGGCTTCCGCGGCTATACCAGTACTTAGCAGGCCCACGAATATGTATCTACATCGGGACCATCATTGCGGGGTGCTGCCATATCCTAGATCGAACAGCCAAGAGGCTTGAGGTTGAAATCCGTTTAACATTTTATGCAATATTCAATCAAGATCTTCCTTTTTACACTTCCAAGCTACTCAGAGTCATAATTTGCTAAGAATAGTAATTTTATGCAAATCCTGCATATAAGGCAGACAGGTTGGCGCACCGTGAGGCTGAGCTGCAGCTCACGTGGCGGTAATCTGTTGGCCACGCAGCTGAAAATCTCCAAATGCTTGCAGCTTTCAGCATTGATGCCTAACTTCAGTCTTTTTGTTCACTTTGCTAAGTGCATCTTTCGCTCTGTAGTACTATCAACATTGGCTACGGATCCTGTGCCGTTTCGTCTATCATGGCTAACACGTCATGCCTATGGACGAAGGCGCGTGAGAATCTTCCCGTGGATGTCAAAGAATGGTTAGCCTCTCTGGAACAAGGCATACAGCCCAACGCGACAGCGACCGAACAGATCGACGCGCTCATCAAACAGACAACAAAAAAGCAGAAAGAACTTGGCAAGCCCAACCATAGGTTCAGAAAGTATTTCGACAAGATCGTTCACTGGTTAGATAAGGTCAAAGGGATTGGTGATGTCGTCTCTTCCTTCGACCCCGTTCATGCTGCGCTTCCATGGGCTGCTTTTCGATTCGCCCTACAGGTATAATATGCCCCGGTTTCCATGGTTGAATTCATGACCTAACTTCTTTCAGGCTGTCCTGGCCGAAAAAGAGCAGGCAGAGAGCATCCTTGAACTCCTCGCCTCGACCCCGCACTTTGTTTTCTCTGGTCGCGTTTTGGAGATGGTCTACACGACAGAGTCCATGCACATCGGAGAAACACAGGATGATGTCAAACTCAGCCAGCAGTGCCTCAGTAGCTTGCACGACGAGCTCATCAAGCTCTACTCCGGTCTGCTTGGTGCTCTGAAGTATTGTTTCACGATTTCTAGCAAACACAAGGTCAACCGCAGGGCCACCGCGATATTTAACTCCTCCGAGGTACTGAGCATCCATAAGGAGCTAGAAGTACAATACAAAAAGCTCATAGCCTGCGGAGATAATTGTCACAAAATCCTTGACCATGCTCTGTCACGCAAATCTCTCGACTTGTTGGAAAAGATACAGCCATCTATCGTCGAGATAGGGGACCGAGTCCGGGAACTGCTAGTACGAATTGATGAGGATGAACGACGCAGGACACTTGGAGCTATCTCTTCCATCTTGTTTCGTGCTCACCATGACGAAGTCAGTCGAAAACGTACCGCAGGTACTTGTGAGTGGATATTGAACAGGGAGACGTTCATTCAATGGGGGCAGAGCGATTCATCAGTTACCATTCTTTACGGGAATCGTGAGTGCAGCGTTTGTTCCGCATTCTCACCTTTCAGTTCTAACAAGTGGCAGCTGGAGCCGGGAAAACATTTCTGATCTCACGAGTAGTCGACTATTCAATTGAGAGTGCTAAAACTGGTGATGCAGTCGCCTTTTTCTACTGCAAAAGGGACGAGGAGGACCGGCGAAATCCTAAGGACATCCTCCGCAGCATCCTTCGTCAGCTATCGTCTCCGATCCTAGAAATGGAACGTGGAACGATTCACGTCGCCCTTAAGGATCTACCGAACAGACTCGAACTCAATGGCACAACCTTCGACGTATCAACCTGCGAAAGCCTGATTGGGAAGGTCATCGAAGATTACTCTAGAACTACTATTATTCTTGATGCACTTGACGAGTGTGACAGAAACACTCGAGAGGAGCTTATGAGAATTCTCTCGAATTTGACCATCAGGAGCTCCAAGCTGCGTGTTTTCATCTCCAGCAGGCATGACGAGGACATTCTACGCCACTTCAAGGGGAGACCTGTCATGACGGTAGAAGCAACGGACAATGAAGAAGACATCTCCTCTTTTTTGGAGGATACGCTGTTTCGAGACAATCGTTGGCCCGAAATGAGCTCTAAGTTCCAGGAAGAGGTCAAATCCGTGGTTCACAAGAAAAGCCAAGGAATGTTTCAATGGGCAGCACTACAGGTTGATCAGATCCGTCGGCTTAAACTCTGGAGCGAAAGGAGTATCCGAGAACAACTCGAAACCTCACCTATCGGACTGAAGGGCGCGTACGACGTGGTATGGAATCAGATCCATGAAATGTCACCGTTTGAAGAGAAACTGGCTTCGCGAGCCTTCCAATGGGTTCTATGTGCATTCGTGCCTCTAAAGACTGAAGAGCTGTCTTTGATGATGCATATAGAACGCGAATCTGGTACTATAGAAGCTGATACAGTCTTCATGCAGGAGACTATCCAGAGTATCTGTGGAAACCTCCTCGTCTACGACCGGCAGTCGGACGTCTGGCGATTCTCGCACTTGTCGGCACGAGAGTATATCGAGAGATATCATTACAGCATGCTTGAATCGCATCACCACGTTGCTATCTCTTCCATCAAGTTTCTGCAAAGATATTCAATAAGAGCTGAGTGGCTGCAGTCTATTGGACAACCTCTGTGCGTCGTGGCACGTAAGCCATCTCATCCAGATGTTACTCGTGTTGAACACAAAGTTCATTGTCACTACATAATTCAGTACGTATTCTGGCATACCCATGAATTGGATTTACCTTCGCTCGTACACTCTGAACTCTCAAGTCTTTTACGCGACTTCTTCGAACCGATCCCCAAAGGTAGCTCGTCTTTTGACTCTTGGAAGGGTTACTTGGATGCAACTGAGACCTTGGCATCTCGCCAGCGAAAAGGGTTTACAGCATTGAGCCATCCTTCTTTTCGAATACTCACACCTTTGCAGGTGATGTCCATCTACGGACTCTTTCATATTCTGAGAGACCTCTGGGAGAAGGCTGGTGGTGAACTTGACATATGTCCTAAGGCGACACCGTCTCCTCTTACAATAGCCGTCCAAAATGGGTATGAATCTATTTGGAGATTTATTTTGCTCGCAAAAGGAAAGATTAACAACGGCTACCTAGGACCTCTTGTAGCAGCAATACAGCACAACAATGAGAAAGCTTTTGAGGCTCTGATTGAAGCCGAGGCAGATGTGAACTATGTTGCTTTCACCAGGAGTCATCGCATACAACCAGACACACCTTTGAAGGCTGCGTTATCGTCTGCAACAAAGCAAAATCGAAGATACATTATACAGAGACTGCTTGATAGGGGGGCAGATGTCAACCTAAGGAGTGGAAATGAAACCGCTATGGAGCTCGCTATCCAGGTCGCTGATGAGGAAACCGTCAACCTACTTCTCGACGCAAATACAAAGGCGTACAACTCAAATCACTTTCTCAGCCTGGCAGCTCAGAACCAGAGATTTAACCTCATTCCGCTGTTCGTGAATCGTGGTGCCAATGTCGAAGAGCCGTGGGAAGGGGTCTTGCCATTAGTATGGGCATTGAGGAAGGGAAATATCTCGGCTGTTCAATATTTACTGGAGATGCCAGGTATATCGATTGACATGTCTTGCCAAGATCAAAGGGAGGCAATTGCCTTAGCCCTGCTGAGATCGTTTGAGTCGACTGCCTTGCCTTTTCTCTTTGGATCTAACCCCTATATCAACTGGGTAGACTGCAGGACACAAACCCTGAGGTGGGCCTTGTTGTCATATCCTCAGTACGAGTATGAACTCCATGCTCTTGGCCTTAATGCATCTAAGTTCGCGCTTCAATGCATCGAAGGAACGACACACCGTCAGCTAGGCTTGGTCGATACTTTACTCCGCGCTGGGCCAGACCCATCTGTCAGCGTTAATTTCGGCTCTGGGATTACCTTAACTGCAGCTGCTTTTCTTAGCAGATTGCATCACGTTCGCCACCTTCTGGACTGCCAGATGAGTTGGGAAGAACAAGAACAGAGAGCTCTCTTTCGGGTTGCTTTGTTCGTCATGATGAGCGGACATCTAGGTATTGTATCTCGGATACACCCAGATGGGAAGTGGAGGCCCCCAGTTACCGATTGCCTTTGTGAAAGATATCTGGAGGTCCTTATACGCCTGTTTGATGGAGATTTGAGCCCTTACATGCCAATCTATGGCTTCTTAGATCCGCTGATCCCACTCCTTTATGTGAATGGACGGGGCTATGAGATTAACTACCCATGTCGGCTGTACACAACAGCTTACTTCGGGGGCTTTTCGAGATCTTGGTTCTCTATCATGTGGGATATACAAAACAGCATAGCGCCAAGGATACCTCTGGGCTCGCAACTCCGACAATGGCAGTTTTCGGGAACATTGCCAGACAGATGTTTTATTGTCACAAAGGTGACTGCGATTTCCACAGCTCGGCCAACTTACTTCATCATTCTTTCTATTTGCGACAGTCGCTCTCAGTTCAACATTGTTTCAGCACCGCAAAGGGTTTGTATGCCATTGAGCCAGAAATCGGAAGATGGGCGATGGAAAAAGTACAAGCCCGAAAGCTTTGGTGTCACGAGGCTTCCAGATCCGGGTTATGGAACTGAGTCATTGAAAGCTAAGGTTCTGGCTGCATGTAGCAAGCTTAGAGCCCATGCCGCTTCTTGTGATAGGAACATGTTGGTGGTGGTTCTGCTTGTGTTTGTGGTTGGATTAGTTTCCTGCGTTCTTGCGCTACTACAGTCAACCAGAAAGCGTATTTAGAATTACGGTTCTTTTCAAATAACAATGGATTGCATAAATGAACAGTGTTGCTGTTGATAGGGTCTCCCCTTGGGCTCTGTAGAACTTGATTAACCTACACCTCAACTTCTGGTCAAAGGATTACTTTGATCACTCAGATGTGCAAATGTCAACCCATATTCAGGGTAAATGTATTAGTTTGAACGAAAGTATTCATTTTACAGAAAGCTGAAGTGCAAGCCGCGCGATATCAGTGGAAAACGAGATAGTGATCAGTAGTAAAGTTCCAAAACCCTGCAGTCCTACGTTTTTGCTCGACGCTTCCTACCGCCAGTGGCCGACTATCCACAGATAAGAAAATCCTGGTATGAATCAGGCGTGTGATTACACGGAAAGCTTTGCAGTGCGCGTAATGAAGATGGTTGCCGTGATCCTTCTCGGTGATTTCGTCTCGGTTTATTCGACACAATGAATAAGCAGCATTATTCCCGTGCTGTACCCGATAGACCGGGCGGATGTGGATCCAGTAATACAAATATCCCGAGATGTGAGGGACAGAAAGACTCAGTTTGTAAGCCATGGATACGAAAATACCGAGATTGTGAGAGTGCTGAATATCTCGGCCAAACCAACAAAGTTAGATTACAGTTATAAAAGACACCAAAGTCCCTCGCAATAGAATCTCACCAAGCACAACCATCATTACCTACAGCTGCAATCACAACTACTCTTCGCTCTTACCGTTCTTTCACATTTGCTAACGACTAAAATGGCCAATTACGCAAGCCAGCGGACTTCACTAATTCCATCGAGAGAGTCGCAATCGTCGGCGTAAGTATACCCAGCCTTTGTTCCACCGAACGGCACTAACATAGAGGTCAGGCCGGCGGTACAGTCGGTTCTCATATCGCGAATGCCCTTCTCCAAACCGGCAAACATACAATCACCGCTCTGACTCGCCAGGGAAGCACCAACAACCTTCCCAACGGAATCATCGTCGCACCGGTCGACTATAACGAGGAATCAACACTAATCGCTGCCCTAGAGAACCAGCAATTCCTCATCATAACCATGGCTCCCAACGCTCCCAAGGATACACACAGCAAACTCGTCAAAGCTGCCGCCAAAGCTGGCGTATCTTACATCATGCCGAATGGCTACGCAGGTGACATCGAACAGGTCAAGCTCGGGGAAGATACTCTCCTTGGACCGATAGCGAAAGCGAACAGGGACGAGATTGAGAGATTTGGTATGAAGTGGATCACTGTTTGTTGCGGCTTCTGGTTCGACTATAGTCTTGCTGGCGGTGAGAGTCGTTTTGGGTTCGACTTTGATAAGAAGAGCCTCACTCTTTATGATGATGGGAATGTGAAGAATTCGACTTCTACGCTGGCGCAGGTTGGAAGGGCTGTTGCGAGGGTTCTGAGCTTGAAGGAACTCCCTGTTGATGGCAATGACGAGAGTCTCACGGTTTCGAGCTTCTTGAACAGGGCTGTTTACTTGAACAGCTTCGTTGTCAGTCAGCGAGATCTCTTTGAGAGCGTCAAGCGTGTTACTGGTACTTCCGACGCTAATTGGACTGTTACCCATGAGTCGAGCAAGAAGAGGTATGAAGACGGTATGGCACAGGTCAAGCGTGGGGACATGTCTGGCTTCAGCAAGTTGCTGTATGCAAGGGCGTTCTTCCCGGAGGATCCGAGTGATCTGTCAGCGAAAGCGCAGAACGAGTTGCTTGGTTTGCCAAGAGAGAATTTGGACGAGGCTACTAAGGACGGCATCGCTTTGGTTGAGGTTTTGAAGGGTCGTAGTGAGCGCATGAAGCATTAGATTAAACAAAGATCAACAACATGTATGCTTTGTTGTATTTAGACACTCCACTCAACACTAACCCCTTCCACGGAGTCCTGACCCCGCGGACAGTTTTTACGATACCATTCAAGTTATGCCGTGTTTTTCATTCATACATCTGTAGTGACGGACGGGAACAGGTATAATACTTGTAAACGCCGGTCCCGTGCGTCGGGAAGTTCGGAGCTTGTCCAGTCCCGCTAACTTCCGCTTTGTCAATTATCTATTGACCCCAAGTGCCTTGGGTCAGACGATGTCTAACTTTAGAAATGTAAGTTTAGACTATCCTCCACTCTAGAATATCCTGACCAAGCGGTCGGACTTGTTCAAAGGATCCGAAATGCCTGATCCTGCGTGCAGTCCAAAGCTACCAATGCCGGCTATATATAAAACTCTCAACAAACTAAAGAAGCTAAGTTCATCAGTACCTCAATACTTTGTCTCTCTAGATCTAAACACGCGATTCACTATGTCGACCAACATGAAGACGAATGGTGTCGCAATCATAGGTGCCGGCCTAGGAGTAAGTCGAGTCTCAACATGAAAGATGCTCATCTAAGTCTAACAAACGTTTTAGGGCACCGCGCTCGCCCTAGCTTTGCATCGCCAATCTATTCCATGTCGAATCTTCGAGGCAAAGGCCGCCAACTCGGGCATTCTTTAAAGCGGCGCTGACCCTCACACCTAACGGGTGTCGAATCCTCGATGACCTAGAGATTTTGAGTCGCGTGGAAGACAAGAGCTATATCTGCGAGTATACCACTACTAAAGACGCAGATGATAAGTCTGTGAGGAAGACGAGGATTGGTTCGGACTCCTACCCTTGCTACCGTCTTTACCGACTCGCCCTCCTCCAAGAAATGATGGCGGCATTGGCTGAGAAGAACGTACCCATCTTCTACGGTCTAAAGTTCGAGAGAATCATCAGCGATACGAGTGAAGGGGTTGTCTTTCATGTTGGAGGCAGGACGGAAAGCGCGGCAATGGTAATCGGGTGTGACGGTATTCACTCAACTTTGAGACGGCACATCACGGATCTTGTTCCTGTTTACACTAATCTGCTTTGTGTATATGGACACATTCCAACGGAGTTAGTTAAATGGCCTGATGAGGAATTTGCAGCTGGCTGTACGATCTTGGGAAAGCCAGGTAGTCTTTTCATGGTGCTTGAAGTGGCAGATGGATCAGATCTCATGGTTGGGACCCAATTTGCTCATCCGGAAACCGATTGAAAGGGTTGGGAAGCTCTCGCCTCTGACCCTGCATCTCTAGCTGCTTTATTGCGGAAGGACTATGACCAATCGCATGGCACCGCGCAGCACGCAATTGGCGAGTTATGCAAACGCCTGGAGAGTATACTTTGCTGGCCATTCTACGCTATGCCGAAGCTACCTAGCTGGTCATCATCTTCTGGGAATGTCATCATGATTGGCGACGCTGCGCATGCCATGCCGGCCTCATCTGGTCACGGAGTGAACCAGGCTCTGGAAGATGCCTTCTCACTGGCTACGGTACTTTCTGGCGAATGGAATGATGAGACTTGGCCTTCAGTGTTGGGGGCAGTCATGGCGACAGGATAAGATCGATAGAATCCATGAGATGATGCGGGTGACTAATATGATGAGATCCTCCGAGGCCGAAAGATCTAAGATGCGGCAGACGGTTGGCGAGGACCAGTCTTCGAACGTTGATATGCAGTGGTTGTATGATCTGGATCTTGACACCCTAGAGGCCAAGCTAGCTGAGCAGAGAAAGACTTAGCGCTGCATAAGCTGAGAGGACCGCCGCTGCTGTTCGTCTTCCGCAACCGCTCGAGTTTTTGTTTAGTATTCGCTTTTCGATTCTTTCAATATCACTTATACAAGTTATTAGGTCGCAAGCTATAGATTCGAGACTTCACTAAAAGCCTTGACGAAGAACGCAGAAAATGAGATTTCTCGTACCTCGTTTGCACATCTGATGGAGCGACTGCATGCCGTGAAGCTACACTTTGGTTATCTGACAGGTGATCGAAGCATAGGATTCATCCATGAAAAGACTGGCACCTAAAGGGCTTCCAAGATAAATTCAGTAGCCAGGCAGTAGCTTGGGCTGAGCCTTCATTTCTTAAACCATGTAGACCGCACACCAGGAACAGGTTGGCCTGTCTGCAATTTCGCACCCTTGCTTCTATCACTAACACTAATCTACCACTAATACTCCTGCATTTCTCACCTTCATTTAAGTTTCGCTTACGACAGTGGCCTCCGTTGCATTGCGATGTCTGACAATCAACGCCTGTAAGTTCCAGTGGCACTGGCCTCCCTCACTGTTCACTGGATCAGTGCCCCACCACTGGCACAACGCAGCTGACCATCCTCCACGCTCAAACTGAACTTTTCGCCCCGCAGCTGCTTTTCTCACCTCTTCCCTTCAGCACTCACAACAACATACAACGCGACCTCTCATCTGTCATCTATTCTTCCACTCATTTTGTTCTTCAGCTTTGTACTAGGTCTCAAGCATCTTTCATCCCTTCTACCTCATCACTCTCATCATGGAAACCGCCATCGCGCCTTTAAGCGCCTCAATGTTGGAACAGCCGTCTTATCTTGACGCCCTTTCCGGACTCGTTCATTCGGCTGAGTGTCTGGCATCAAAGGGCTATGTGACATCTCGCCTGTCAGAAGCCGACCTCGAGAAAAAGCGACGTTGTGCGAGATGCAATATCTGTACGAATCCCTTGACCCTGCCCGGCGACTGACATCTAACAATGCTAGTGCTTGTAAAAGAGGAACGACGAAGTCGACAAAAGTTGCTTCCAAAGAAAGATGCCGCGCCTTCGATCACCCCGGGATCTCTGCAGAGCAAGGTCATCGATGAGATTGGTTCACTAGGGATGGAACAACTGAAGTTGGAGGAAACACACGCACCCGAACTGCGCTGCAAATTCCACAATGGAAAGCTTGTCAACAAGGTAGTACCTCTGACCTCTTCGAACTGAAACATGGTTCACTAAACGCTATAACAGAAATGGACCTGCTGTGGCCAGCATCCGACAGGTCGTCCCTGCAAACAAGAAGACGAGCACCAACCTGAAAGTCGTACCATCAAAGAGATTTCCACTCGCTGGCAGTACTCCGCAACGCCTCCCGTTCTGACAAAGAACACACACATTGCCGTCGTGATCGACTGTGAAATGGGAACGGCTGCATCCGGTGACAATGAGCTGATCCGCCTGACTCTCATCGACTACTTCACCCGCGAAGTCCTGATCGACAAGTTCGTCTGGCCTGACGTTCCGATGCAGCACATGAACACCAAGTATTCAGGTGTAACATGGAAGATGATGAACGAGGCTCGGAACAAGCGAAAGTGCGTGTTCGGGTTGAGAAACGCCCGGGCTATGGTCTGGAAGTTCGTGGGTCCGGAGACTATTGTCATTGGGCATGGTGTTAACTCGGATCTCACCTGTCTGCGATGGATTCATCCTCGGCTTATTGACACGCTTATTGTTGAGGGGAATACGCGTGAGACAAAGACTGGGCTTTCGTTGAAGAAGTTGGCTGAGGAGCGATTGGGGAGAGCCATTCAGAAAGGGAAAGGTCATGATAGTCTTGAGGATGCGATTGCTACACGAGACCTCCTCCACTGGAATGTTCTGAAGTTGACAGGAGGGCTAACAGAGGCTTGAGCGAGATGGAGTTATCGATTTGATGTAGCGGATAAAGCGTGACATTTTCCTAGGAACATTCGTTGAGGGTACCATTTGCGTTGTGGACAGAATGCTTTGAGTCGGATATGTCATGGGCCTGGATTCTACGCGTAAAGGCGCGTTGTATGTACTTCTCTCCCTTCCTGGGGTGCAAAGCCATCGGGTTCTTGATATCTTGTAGCAAGAACTTCCAGATGATGAACCAGAATTATAGAATAGCTTCTGCATGTGTATGAATTTGGTGCACCTGAACATGTCCTGCCTGTTATCAACCGTGAGATCTAGATACCAAAGCGACCATCCCAGATTCGATGACCTAGCCTCCATCGTCGAGGAAACCACAGCAACTATATAAGCTTCTCATATACTCCTTCGCTTTACCTGATAGCAAGAGCTCACTACTCTCCAAATATACT
Source organism: Fusarium brevicatenulatum (assembly GCA_013363135.1). NCBI lineage: Eukaryota > Fungi > Ascomycota > Sordariomycetes > Hypocreales > Nectriaceae > Fusarium > Fusarium brevicatenulatum. Next base: position 4,288 of record JABEEJ010000363.1, on the reverse strand, counting down.
GTTAACGTTGATCAAGGCTAACACTGTGATTTTTACGACACAAAGCTGCCTAACCTGTACCATTTCCCCAGCCGCCAACGACACATGTTGCCACAACGTCAATGTTTCTAAGCAGTTTACTGATAAAGCATTGGTGCCCGTATCTATGGGCTCGGAAATGACAGTGGCTAAACGCTGTTCTGATCAGATGGGCTAAATATCCAGAGTTACGCTCCTGCCAAATCCACATAAGAATTCGAACAATAAGATTTGAACATAGGTATAAGCACTCTCTCAAATCGCTGTGGGAGCAGTAAGATTACAACTAGATCTCGGATCTTATTCTGTTGTCCGCGAGTGAGATTTCGTACTGCGTGATCACCACATACAAGGTCTCGGTCACGTCACCGCGACTAGCGAATCACCAACCTACCCCGACGTTACAATCGCGGATGCATGACTCCTGCTCTCGGCCTTATCGACGCTGATCTGAGTAATTTCGGAAATATCAACGCCAGCTATGGTGCATTCTGTATTGACGCAATTGATGTGCAGAATGAGCAGTGCATTGTTCAGTCTTTCATTGGACGGGATAGCGCATACTGTTCATGCATACCGCTCGCCACGCCGGATGCTTCATCGGTTACAGCGCGATAAGATTACCCAAAGCAGTAAATAACAACTACGCGGGGAAGATAGACAGGCCGGGGATTAACGTCGTATTGGAATCTATGAAAATAAGCTTAAAAGAAGGTTTTCTCCCCGACCAGCCACGATCTTCAACCTACCGCATTCCCGACTAAGCAATCAACATGGCAGACACTAGCAAACAGCTCTCGACCGAGAAGGTCCAAGGTGCGCCAGAGCTTACTCCAGGCTCAGACTCAGATATACCAGTTGTAGCTGTTCTGCAAGAAACGCCCAAGAGGAGCTGGAAGTCATATATATGGGATACATTTGACAAGTCACCTGAAGAGCGCAGGTTCTTGTTTAAACTTGATGCTGCTCTTATGACTTTGGCATCTTTGGGATACTTTATTAAGTACTTGGATCAGGTAAGTGAGTATTGACGGGGTATGGAATGAGACTGACGAGACAGGTGAACATTAACAATGCCTTTGTCTCTGGGATGAAAGAAGACATGAATCTGCTCGGCAATGAGTTGAACTATATGCAAACATGCTGGACCGTTGGATATGTCATCGGCGAGATCCCAAGGTATCTTTGATCACTCCCATCACAACCAATAGTATACTAACTGCTCAGTAACATGCTCTTGACACGCATCCGACCGAGTATCTGGATCCCCGCCTGTGAAGTAACTTGGTCCGTCCTCACCATCCTCCTCACAAAATGCACAAACGCCACTCAACTCTATGTCCTTCGCTTCTTCATCGGTCTCGCAGAAAGTACCTTCTACCCAGGGATGCAATACATTGTGGGCTCATGGTATCGCAAAGACGAACTTGCTAAGCGTTCATGTCTATTCCACGCTATGGGAAATGTCGGATCCATGGTATCAGGCTATTTAATGGCTGGCTCTCATAACCTCGATGGCGTACATGGCTATCACGGCTGGCAGTGGTTATTCATCACCAACACTGTCGTTTCCCTCCCCATTGCCATATCAGGATTCTTCTTCCTACCAGATCTACCAGAAATCACTCGAGCTTGGTACTTTACACCCGAGGACATCGCGCTAGCAAAGAAACGCATGGAACTTGAAGGTCGAGCTCAACGGTCACCTTACACAAAAGCCAAGTTTAAAAAGATCTTCACAAGCTGGCATATCTACACCCTAGTCCTCCTCTATATCCTCTTCAACAACGGCAATGGCGGAAACTCACAGCCCGCATTCCCCCTCTGGCTCAAATCAGAAGGCTACTCCATCCGTGACGTGAACCTCTACCCGACCATTGTCGAGGTAATCAGCGTCATAACGACGCTTATCTACGCCTGGACATCAGACAGTCTCTTCCGCGGCGCGCGCTGGCCCGCCATCGTATTCTCCGGTTTAGTAAAAATAATAGCCTACGTTGGCCTAACAGTCTGGAAAGTACCTACGCCGTTTACGTGGGTATGTTTCATGCTCTGCGGTTTCGGGGGAGGGATCAGTGGGCTTACGTTTGCGTGGGCGCATGAGATTTGTAGTGATGATAATGAGGAGAGGGCGCTTGTTACGGGGGCGATGAACCAGATGGCGTATGTGTTTCAGGCGTGGTTGCCGTTGGTTATATGGCAGCAGGTTGAGGCGCCAGCTTATCCGAGGGGATATCCTACTATGGTTGGGATGGCGGTTGGGTTGATTGGGATAGCGTTTACTATTAGGGTTCTGCATAAGAGGCAGATCAGAGGGCATAGACATGCTTTAGTAGGCGAGGCGTAGAAGGTATGTATGAGGTAAGTATAGTATGTAGTGAGAGCCTCTATATCTATCGCAGCCTGTACAATCTGGCCAGTCCACCGTTGTCCATGGTGTCATATCTCGAGCCCAACTCCGATATCGTTCCTCATGTTGATGAATACCCTCCATCAACAAAGATAGTCTGTCCTGTCACAGCAGCACTAGCATCACTGGCCAACCAAACCGCGACACCCGCAAAGTCCTTCGGCAGCCCATTCCTCCCAATCATCGTCCTCGCAGCATGAGCGTCAGCCTTGGCTGGATCGAGAAGCGTAGCCCTGACCATTGGAGTGTCTACAACACCCGGTGCAACAGCGTTACATAAAACGCCATGCTTTGACCATGCCTCCGCTTGTGAGCGTGTTAAACCTAACAGCCCGGCTTTGGAAGCGCCATATGCACCACTGTTTCCATAAGCTCGGAAAGATTGTTGACTGATGATGTTGATGATTCGTCCCCATCCATTCTCAGCCATCTTCGGTCCAAACGCTTGACCGAGTGTGAAAGGCGCAGTGAGATTCACAGCGATAGTCTCGTCCCACGCTCCCTGCGAGAGATCATTCATATGAGGTCTATAATTAACCCCCGCCGCATTGACAAGTATATCGGGTGTTCCAGCATTCGATTTAATCGCATGAATCGCATCGCGAACAGAAGCTTGGTCTGAGAGGTCCGCCACGATCGCTTCAGCCGTAACGTGAAGATCCGCAAGGTGATCAATAGTATCTTGAAGAGGTTTAGGCCGTCGCGCGACAAGAACAATTCGACAGCCCGCGCGACCGAGAGCAATGGCCATTTCGCGGCCTATGCCTGATGAACCTCCAGTCACGACGGCGACTTTGCCGGCGAGGCTGAAGAGGCTGGATAGGTAGCCTGAGATGGCCTGGGGGCTTGGAGCCATGACGTTAATTTTGAAGATGGTTTGAGGTAGTGAATGAATAAAGGTTTGTAAAGAGAGTGGTTATATGGGCTGTGAAAGTAGTCGCGTGTTTGTTTGGCTGGGATATTGAGTCTTGTGAGCGAAATCGGCTGACGGGAATTGGTGCACGAGGTGCACTGATAATTGCACGTATGCGGGGTAGATGAATCGTGACTCAACGATATGGACTAAAGCGGCATTTCACGATAAAACATGATGATCACAAAAAGACATGAAATGCCTCTAGACAATGATCGAGAAGAATAAAAATGCTCATTTTTACACCAGTCAAATCGCTCAAGCAGTAGCTTCTACCCTCACCAAAACCAACCACCAAGTCTCAGCGCCAATATCAACAACCCCAGGCCCATTGACCTCAAGATGAGCAATATGATCACTCAGCGCACTCAAAGGTCCCAAAGGTCCAGCGCTCTTGTCGCCCTCTGCTGAAGCTTCCAATAGCGCTTTTACAGAAACGCCAACGACTTCTGAGAGCTGTTCAGTATTGACCAGGCTCGCGTGCAGACCTCGCTTGTTCAGCCAATCGTGATTCGCAACGACAACATATGCGACCGCGCGCTCAGCTGCTGTTTTTGGCTTTCGCGTCGCAGCTGCGATTGTTCGCCCTGGAAGACTAACGACTGTTCCTACAGCACCGAAGACAGCGCCTAAAGGAATTGATATAGCGCCTCCGACGACACCAGCTGCTGCACCGAGAATGTTTCCGCGCTTAGTGTTGGCTGCGATGTTCTTACCCACGCTCTTAGCATGGTTCTGAACATTTTTGACGTAATTAACAGGCTGTTGACCAACGCTCTTTGCGACGTCTCCAGCATGATTAATAGCGCGCTCTCCAACCTTGGCCGTCATGAAGGCAGAAATGGTATCGAGGAATGAGCCCCATGCTTCTTTTGTGATGCCATGGCCGAGAAGTGCGGGCGCGTAAGCTTTTAGGAAGGGAGATGTTTGGGTGGGGTTCTCTTGGG
>JABEEJ010000362.1:0-67269 GCA_013363135.1 Fusarium brevicatenulatum | reverse complement strand
CCTAAGCGATAAAAATATTAGGTAAATTTAGCCTAAACTTAGGGTATTCTTTACTAAATTTATTTCAACACCTTATATTAAAAGGTTCAGTGTTTTCTTGCCTCCTGAGGCTTGGATCCTTAAAACATTTCCTACTACCCCAAGTCTAGCGGGAGATCCCGTATTCCAGAAGGATAAACCTAGCCTACACGCCTCAAGAGCCGCCATCGATAATCCTTCAATACTGAAACTATATCATCTCAAAACATTCCATCCCCATGCATATCATCTGTAAATCCAAGTCAGCGGCTTTTCACGTCGTACAAAGGCGTATTTCCCGTCAGCAGATCCCGTATTAAAGTTCCATCCGATCGGGCTGATTATTCCTCCGAGCCAACCCCCGGCTCCGGATCCTGATCCTTCAATTGCAGCAACACCCCCAAACCGTTCGATTAGATGTCTGATCGTCCCTTGAAATTCTTGATCGTTCTGGACTGTATCTGATCGAATCAGAATATCCGAATTCCGAAGAATGCCGCCTCCCAATTGTCTCCTCCACGTCGAGGACACCTTTGGACCCGTCGTCAAGGGATGCGGGTCCAATTTTGACTTCACTTTGTTGTTTGAGGAGACGATTCTTTGTATTCTTCCTCTTTGCGTGGCTATTTGTCTTGCTGTCTTTCGTGCTACGCGACTTTGGGGGAAGCCGGTGATATTTAGGGGCTGTTTCATATTGCCGCTCAAGTTGGTATGTCCTCATTTCTCTTCCGTTGTCCTCCCTTGCGCTGAGAAGGAGTGATTGTAGACTAATGTGATGGCCTCAAGATCGCATGGACATTAGTACTTGGATCGCAAGCGAGCGTTGTCGCGCTTTTCACGATTCGCGATGAAACCAGAACGAGAGCCAGTATTGCCGCGGGCAGTGTTGGCATAGTCGGCTCCGCGATACTAGCATGTCTTTCTTTCCTGGAGCATCAGCGCGCAGTGCGCACCTCGTCCATCTTGGTCCTCTATCTCCTCTCGACTATTCCTATGGATGCCGCTCGCGCCCGAACACTTTGGCGAATGCTAGATGGACGAGACCCTGCCATTGCTGTCATGGTGCTGGCAAGTACCAAGGTTCTCGCTCTGGTCACTGAGATGCTGTGGAAATGCTCGTTGGTAAACAGACATGAGCTATGCGATGCCCCAGAAGAGAGCAACGGTATCATTGAACGAGCGCTTATGCTACGAATGATGCCCATCTTCTGGGCTGGATACCGCACTCCATTGCAGACTGAGCATCTCTCCAAGCTCAGCACCAAGTTGCAGAATGCCGAATTGAGGCCGACAGAAAAAGGCATGCTTCCACGAAGCACGTATAACTACAAACATGTTATCTGACAATGCGCAGGAACGAAGCGGAAGCAGGAGCCGATCAAGCTTGCGAAAGAGATCTTCCTCTCTCACACTATCGAGTTTCTGGCGCCCATATTCCCCCGACTATGTTACCTCTCTTTGACCTTTGCCCAACCATTCCTCGTCCGCCGAGCGATCGACTACATCTCGAAGCCAAAGACCGAGGGCTCAGGCCAGAGAGGTGATGGGCTGATCGCGGCATATGCTCTTGTCTACTATGGCATAGCGGTAAGATCCCATTTCCAACGGATAACAATCGTGTTACTAACAAGACCTAATTAGTTTGTATCCTCTCTGTACGAACAGAGCGCTGTTCGAGCCACCACTGTCGTCCGTGCCGATCTATCGATGCGAATCTATCAGCAATCACTGCTTCTTGATAGAGTAGTGGACACGGGAGACTCGAGTACAACAATGATGACTGCTGATGTCGAGCGCGTACAGCTCGGAGTCCGAAAGATACACGACGCTTGGGCGAGCTTTGTATCTGTCGCAATTGGACTATGGCTCATCGAAGCACAGCTTGGCCTCGCAGCCTTGGTTACGTTGGGGCTAATCGGAGGCGAGTCAATCTATCATTATTATGATAGAGGACTAACAGTAAACAGGTTCCCTCCTGCTTGGCGGGTATTGGTCTGGACGTGCCAGCAGGTTCCAGAAGAACTGGATGGCCGCCATTGAGAAGCGCCTCCACAAGACGGTGCAGGTCCTGAAGGGCATCAAGAGTATCAAGCAGATGGGCGCGGCGCCAGCGATAAAGACCATGCTTGAAGATGAAAGGCAATCGGAGATCAAGCTATCCAAGAGATTCCGCCTTCAGCTTATTGCACTCGTGACCTTATGTGAGTCACCACCATCTTCATCCTGACCATTCTCTGACCAGTACATAGCCTTCACCTCTCTCACCATGCTCCCTGCCCTGGGACTCAGTGTCCACAACGCTGTGTCGGATAAGTCATCAGGACGCATCCTGACCGCCCAAACAGCTTTCCAGGTCATGACTCTCTTCAACATCGTCAGCTCAAGTATACAAGACTGCACGTCCCACGTCATGGCAATGATGGTAGGCCTCGGTTCACTGCAGCGTATTGAGAGCTTTCTCAACCAGCATACCTGGACAGATCCTCGAAAGTCCATCAGAGATGCTAGCATCAGTACAGATGAGAGCTCTGTTGGTGGTGTGAGCGAGAAGAAGGTCCTCACCGACGTGGCTGTCAAGATCCAGAATGTTAGCGCAAAGTGGACTGATGATGGTGAAGATATCATCAAGAACGCTACGTTTGATGTACCAGCTCATGGATTGACTGTAATTGCTGGACCTACAGGCAGTGGAAAGTCAACGCTGCTGCGTGTTGTCCTGGGTGATCTTGCACCGTCATCGGGAACCGTCTCTGTCGACGATTCGCAGGTGGCTTTCTGCGACCAGACGCCTTGGATCGCTAATATCAGCATAAAGGAGAACATCGTCGGTGCTTTGCCTTTCTATGAAGAGCGCTATCGCATGGCGCTTCATGCATGTGCTCTAGATCAGGATATCGAGGATCTGACCGACGGAGACAAACATCTTTGTGGTCTGAATGGACAGTCTGTCAGTGGAGGACAGAAAGTTCGCATTGTGAGTGACCCTCTCCAGATTGTGACACTGCGTGTACTAATCACATCTCTAGGCTTTAGCGCGTGCCGTTTACTCCAAGGCTACTCTTGTTCTTCTCGACGATTGTCTTGTAGGTCTAGACACCAACACCGAGCGCCACATTCTCGGTGAAATCTTTGCGCCTCGGGGCCTTCTCAGCAGCGCTCCGACCACGACCATCCTCGCCACAAGTTCACGTGAGTTCACACCTCCAATAACCTACCATTCACTGACAGCCCAAAGCGAGGTATCTTCCCTTCGCAAACTACATCATCCTCATTGACGCCGACGGCCGCGTTGTTCGGCAAGGCACATACGCCGAGATCGCTCCGCATATTGAACAGCTCGAACATGACGTTCTGCAAGTATCTGACCGCGCTGCCACTGCGCGAGAGCCCAGAGCTCAAGACTCCGATGACCTACCCAACACTGCAATCACCAATGACATCGCTTTCAAGAAAGGCGCCAATGGTGACTGGGCAGTGTATAAGTGGTACTTTGGAGTCATTGGCTGGATGGACTTTATCGTCTTTCTATTCCTCTGCTTGGGCTTCGTGATAGGCGTCATATTTCCACGTGTGTCACCCGTCTTAGGACTTTTATCAACTTGATGCTGACCATCACTAGAAATATACCTTGGACTATGGTCGGAGAAGACTCTCCAGGAACAAGTTGACACACTTCCGTCATTCTATGGCGTCTTCTTCGGCGTTGGTTCAACGGCATGGATAGCTCTCTTCTCAGCATGTGTATGGCTCTTTTTACGCATCGCAGTTCGAACTGCAGCTTTGTTTCATCACCTCATTCTCACCACAACACTCAAGTATAACCTTCCCCATCCAGGCTCTTTCCACGGTTGCTAACAGCATTTTAGCGCCAGAATGGATTTCTTCTCCCAGACGGATAGTGGAGTCACGTTAAACAGGTACCATCACGAACTGTTGTGCACAGACACTCGCTAATCGCAACGGCTCTTAGATTTAGTCAGGACCTGCAGATCACCGATATGGAGCTACCGCTAGCCTTCGTTGGCGCCACGATGAACTTGCTGATGCTTATCGCGCAGTGTATTGTTGTCACGATTCAATCTCACTATGCTGGCTTTGCAATTCTGGCTATCGCTGTTGTGATTGGGTTCTTTCATGAATTCTATCTTCGCACTTCTCGGAGACTTCGTGTCATGGATATTGAGGCGAGGTCGCCTGTCTTGTCGCTGCTACTGGAGTCTCTTGATGGACTCGCTACTGTGCGTGCATATGGGTGGGCGTCATGGTACTTACGAAGAGGAATTGAGGTGCTTGAGCGATCACAAGTGCCTTTCCATTTCTTACAGTCCGCTCAAGTAACACTCAACCTCTCAGTAGATCTGTTTGTGGCGACTCTCGCTCTTGTTGTTATTTCCATCGCTGTTGTACAGATGAACACCAGTGGCGGAAGTCTTGGTCTTGCGCTGTTCAACATCGTGGGACTTGGGCAATCAGTCAAAGGTGTCGTGTTCTTCTGGACTTCACTTGAGATCACACTCGGTGCGGTTGCTCGTATCAGGGACTTTACTCAGGACACGAAGTCGGAGCATGAGTCGGATACGAAACCTTCAGTGGAGTGGCCAACAAGGGGCGAGATTCACTTCACCGATGTAGCACTGACTCATTCGTAAGTGCAACATTTCAGCAACGGAGCTCTTGGAGCACTAACTTATGGCACAGAACCTCATTGCCCCCGACCATTTCGAATTTGACGCTGGATATCAAGCCAGGCTCCAAGATGGCTATTTGTGGACGGACTGGAAGGTATGTACCTCGCAACCAGATATTGAACTAGTAAAATACACAAATACTGACCCACCTGTCAACAGCGGAAAGAGTACCCTCGTCAACTCATTGCTTGGCCTGGTACAGGTGTCTTCAGGTCTCATCAGCGTCGATGACGTTGACATCTCAACCCTGGCCAAGGATGAAGTACGGTCTCGCTTCGTAGTCCTCCCGCAAGAATCTCTCATCCTCTCAGTAAGTATACGAGAGTACGCAAAGCTCTTTGGCATTTTAGATGAGCAAGAGATCATCCAAGGCTTGAAGAAGACAGGCCTCTGGCAGACCATCGAGCAAGGAGGCGGTCTCGACATGATCGCCTCAAGCGACACCTTCTCCCACGGAGAGCGTCAGCTCTTCGCCATGACACTAGCCTGCCTCAAGAAGGGCAAGATCGTGCTTATGGACGAACCTACAAGCCAGTAAGCCGCACACGTGACAAATCTTACAGCTCACAGCTAACCTTATCAGCGTCGATAATGATATCCAGACACAGCTGCGCCAGACAGTATTCGACACGTTCCCTGATAGCACTGTCCTCTGCGTCACGCATCAGGTAGCGACAATTGTAGAGTTTGACATAGTTCTTGTACTAGATGATGGCAAGATCGTTGAGCAGGGTGATCCGAAGGAATTGCTGCGGCAGCCAACCTCGCGCTTTGCACAGCTGTACTCGGCTGGTGAGCTTTGACCTCGGGGATGAGATTATGCAATGCGATGCATGCTGCAGGCGCCTTTGTCATGATGACGCCGGGCTTCGGGTGTGCCGAGCAGTCAGTTATAATTAGATTTCTATCATGTACTTCCAGTGCTTTCTAGTTCTTATTTTCGTATTCCATCCTTGTCTTGGTATGGTGATAAGAGGCCCAATATGCAACCACCATTAAAGCTCTCTGTTTCCCTTGCGCATAATCCAACAGCAGTCAGATGATGGGTTATCAAGATGGTCCTTGCATTTCTCTGCAGTTCCCCCGATCACTAAGTTTTGATACCAAACCTTCTCAAAAGCCTTCGGATGCTTTCCTCTTCCCGACGCCATGACTGCGCGGCCTCTGTTGGTCGTAGCAATCATGGCCGACAGCTCATCCGGCTGTTCCGTCCTGTCAGAGCACTACCCATCTCTCGCAAAGCCTCGGGCCCTTGCAACTCCAATGATATACCCAGATTAGACCATGGCGCTACACAGCCTGCAATTGCATTAGCGCAGGCCGCAGTTTTCCCTCCCAAAGTCCATCGCATAACCCTAGCGTCGGATCTGCTGATGTTTGCTGCTTACCCTTTACCCCTCAATAACTGGATCTAGTTTGTCACTCACTGGTCAGAGCTTTTTGTGATAATGTTTGTAGTGCTGATATTATACCGTACATAACTGGAAGCTTCTCCGAGCTGGACCCAAACATGTCGAGAGTGCATATGCAGGATGAGGGTGAGGGGAACACAAAACTACGTTCCCGAAGTTTAAGCTAGCAACCAACCTGCATACGGCCTTTTCTCAATGGAACGTACGTTTGCGTGGCGTTATGGTATTGGCTGGACAGGTGCAGGGGGGGTTTTATCCCGCACTGACAGCCGACCCATCATCTGCAGCATGAACCGTAAAGCTTGCTTGGTTTACCACGCGGTTGGTTCTCAAACGGCTGGAGTTCATTTCCGTGCTGCAGCGTGTGTTGCACAAAAAAGGTACTGTCCTTCAGAGGCACAGTACTAACTACCGGCCTTGGCGGAGGAAACGGTGAAGCAAAATAACCTTTTGCAAGTTCAGGGGGCCAACCAACATACATATACATACATACACAAACTGTTTGCTACTACTGTATCATCCGTTTGTGCTAAATCACTCATCTGATATCCACGCGTCGGCGATGATCAGAGCTACCGTAGTAGCCCATAGATTAGAGAGCAAGGTCAGGATCATTCGCCCCGGCGTAAGCTAGGGACGCGCCGTATCTCTGGGTCGATGTCGCATTCTTTGCCCACTACGGCCCGCAAGGATATCGTGCTTAGCGCCGGACCAAGAGTCGACAATGTAAATTCTGCGAGAATTATTTCCAGCATAACGATGCTTCTATTGCATTAAGCTTGTGCGGGTTAAACTCTCTCTATCGGATCTAATTCCCGTGCATTTGTCGCTTTTTTTCACCTCGCTTTCGTACCTGAAACGGGCTACCTCGTCTCCATATCAAAAGGATTCGGACCCGCTGTGTTGGCGACTACTGCAAGCGTCATATCATGAACCATTCCAGAAACGGGTTGGATCGTCGAAAGAGGCGCGGAAGGCACTTAAGGACTTGTTCTTGCATCTGTAGTGCGATATTTCACCAAGGAACTGCCTAGATTGCTTCTATACTATACCGGTGATAGCTAGATCACGCGCCACCCGTGATTAATATTACGACAATGGCAGTGCAGTAGCTCGTGGAGCTAGCAACCAACACGCCGGACCCTTGTGAACTGCTGTGGAGACAATGAACCAGGAAACTGGACGCGCCGTCTTCTCATGTGGTGATTACCGACCCAGCGTATCATGGCCAGTCGCATGGCCGTTGTCCCATATGTATGTGCCGCTGCCGGGTGGTGTCATGAACAATCCCATACTCTTCTCGTGTGATTTTTTGCCTCCCAGAGTTACGAGACCTTGGCAGAATTCTATCAGTATACCCCAATTTGTTTTGACGTTTTGTCTTTTTTTGTTACAATGCCTTCCCAGATTCCACAATGGCGAGAGCCAATTGCCATTGTGAGCATGGCATGTCGTCTCCCAGGTGGAATCGACAAGCCGCTTGATCTATGGGACCATGTCCGAGCAGGCCGGTCGTCTGCTACGGCGATACCCAAGGATCGATTCAATGCTGAGAACTTCTTGTCTATGGATCCTAATCAGAAGGGTGAGCAGGCCTTTAGAGGCGCTCACTTCGTCAAGAGGGACATTAAGCAGTTTGATCACAAGTTCTTTGGCATCAGTAAAGATACTGCAACAGCCATGGATCCTCAGCAGAAGCAGCTCCTCGAGGTAGTCTATGAGTGTCTCGAGTCAGCCAACATCTCAATGGAAACAATCTCAAAGTCCAAGATTGGCTGCTACTGCGCCATGTTTGTGAGTGACTACCACGACATGCTCATGCAAGACCCTGAATATCTTCCAACGTTCATCGCCATTGGAACAACACGAACCATGCTTGCAAACCGCATCAGTCATGCACTCGATCTCGGTGGACCCAGGTATGTTGTCATTTCCCCGATCGAGCGATTACGGTGCTGACGCCTCATGCAGTGTCACCATCGATACTGCCTGTTCGGGTGCCCTGGTGGCCCTTCATCTTGCCTGCCAAGCACTGCAGGCTGGTGAGTGTGACGGCGCTGTGATTGGTGCATCGAATTTGTTCCTGAGTCCTGATTATGCATTGTCTTTGACGCGTCTCGGCGCTATTGCCGCGGACGGTCAGTGCAAGACATTTGATGCTAGCGCTAATGGATATGGACGCGGTGAAGGAACCAATGCGGTCTATGTCAAGAGGCTCAGTGACGCTATCAGAGATGGTGACAGCATTCGAGCAGTTATCAGGGGTACTTCTTCTAACAGGTATGTCTGCTCCGCTTTGATTTAAGACATAGATACTGACAGCCCAGTTCTGGTGCCACTCCAGCCATTACGGAACCTTCGGGACGTGCTCAAGCAGACACCATTCTGCAAGCTTATGCTCAGGCAGGAATCAATGACTTCAGTGAGACGGGATACTTTGAGTGTCATGGAACTGGTACTCCCGTTGGTGATTGCATAGAGCTTGGAGCTGTCGGCTCAGTCTTTTCCGAAAGCCACAAGACCCAAGATGCACTCTGGGTCGGTTCTGTAAGTCAATTCTTTCTTTTGTCATCAGTACAACATACTAACATGAACAGACAAAACCTAACGTCGGACATTCGGAGGCCGCCAGTGGTTTGAGCAGTCTTATCAAAGTGGTCTTGGCTCTGGAAAAGGGCGAGATCCCACCCAACACAAATTACAAGACACCCAACCCCAAGAGTATGTAGCCTCCTTGCTGAACTCTGATGAGCTCCGCTAACGATTATTTGCTCAGTTGACTTTGACGGTTGGAGAGTTCGGGTTGCAACCGCTCCCCAGCCATGGCCTTCCAAGTCCATCCGTAGAGCAAGCGTCAACTCCCTTGGTATCGGTGGATCAACTGCCCATGCTGTCGTTGAGTTCTACGAACCGCCTCAACTGACCAATGGTTCTACCAATGGCACCGACGGCATCAATGGTACGAATGGCATCACTAACGGTGTCAACGGTACCAATGGTGTGAACGGCCATCACGAAGATGGGGAGAAGTCCAACGACCCGTACTTCCTTCTTTTCACATCCGGCGCTTCAAAGAGCTCGCGAGAAACCAACGAGCAGAATATCTTGGAGTTTCTCAAGACTCACGAAGAGTGCAAGAGCCTGACTAGTCCTCTCATCAAAGCGCTCAACGCACGAAGCCAGATCAATATCCGACCATGGAAATCCTTCGCTGTCGCCCAGTCCGTTGATGATATCGTCCAGCAGCTTGAAACCAACGCTCTCAAGGTTGGAACAGGCCCTACAAGTGGCTCACCGCGGGTTCTGTTCACATTCACAGGCCAAGGAGCAATGTGGTCTCAGATGGGTAAACGTCTTCTTGATGCATTCCCTGTGGCGCGCAACAGTTTATACAATCTCGAAGAGATTGTGAGGGAACTTCAGTCTTCTAAAACGCCGACATGGTCGTTGATAGGTATGTTCATACACAACACCATTTGGACTCGACAGTTACTAACACTCTCGTAGACAAGCTCACGGCTGAACTCTCTCAAGAAGAGATCGACTCACCAGCTCTCGCACATCCCCTCTCCATGGCGGTTCAGATCGCGTTGACAGACGTTCTCTCAAGCTGGGGCGTCCTCCCAGATGGCGTCGTCGGCCACTCTGGTGGAGAAACAGCCGCAGCCTACGCTTGCGGTGCCCTCACAGCTAAGGAGGCCATCACAGTGGCTTACTACCGAGGCATAGCCTGCCAGAACGCTCCGTCAGGCGCTATGTTGGCCACCAGGAGCGCACCTAATGCCAAGGAGCTGCAAGATGCATTGGAGCGACACGATGTACAGATTGCTTGCTTCAACGGTCCTCAGAACCTCACTCTCGCTGGATCTGCTGAGGGAGTCAAGAACGTGGCTGCTGAGCTTAGCACTCATGGCATTGTCTCTAGGGCTGTTGCAGTGACTCGGGCCTATCACACTCGCGCCATGAAGACTGTTGTAGATGAATACGTTGGCCAACTCAAGGGTGTCATCCAACCCAAGCCTGGAAGAGTTCCTATGTACTCATCTGTCACTGGTCTCGAGCTCAAGGGTACCGAGGTTGACGCCGACTACTGGGGAGCCAACCTCGTCTCTCCGGTTCTCTACACCGATGCAGTCACCCTGGCATTGACCTCACCAGAGCGCAAGTTTGATCTTTGCGTTGAACTCGGTCCTCACTCTCTACTATCTCGCCCAACATCCGAGATTGCCAAGTCTCTACCCAACGCACCTCAACTTCTCTTCTTCGCCACGATGCTCCGAAACGCAGACTCAAGCCAACAGCTTATGAGCCTCGCCGGAGATTTAGTCCTCAATGGGAAGCAGCTGGACTTGGATCAAGTCAACAAGATCGCTGGTAAGGTTGGACGTCTTCCCAATCACATTCAAGACAACCTTCCAGCTTATGCTTGGGACTATTCCTCAACGCCGTGGACAGAGCCACGAAATAGTCAGGAATGGCGGTTCAGGAAATCGCCGCGACATGAGATTTTAGGATCGCGCTGCAGAGGAGTCAATCCTTCGGCTCCGACGTGGAGGAACAAGGTGTCAATTGAAGATGCGCCTTGGCTTGTTGATCATCAGGTACGCGAGGCTTATAAGTCATAATTAGGCAAGACTGACAGTGACAGGTCAACGGTATCGTGACATTCTCCTTCACTACAGGCATAGCAATGGTGGTTGAGGCCATGATGCAGGTACAAGAAGAGAACAAGGAGATTGACTGGTCGAACCATTCATTCGAGCTTCAAGACTTTGTCTTTTCCAACTCCATCATTCTCCCTGATGAATCGCACATTGATCTCTTCCTCACACTCATCCCAGATAATGACAATGCCAAGTCAGAGGAGACGTGGTATGACTTTACTATCTCGTCGCTGAGAGGCGACGTCGATATCCGGCATTGTCATGGCAGAGCTGCAGTCCTCGAAAGTGAGTAACCCACGAAAAACAGCCTGTGTCTGAGCTAACAATCCTCCAGCGAGCAAAGATAACGTCGCTCTTCGCCGCAGAACCTCATGGCACCATATGCCCCTCAAGGTCCCACTGAAGAGCTACTACAAGACTCTCGAACGGGTTGGCTACGGCTACGGTCCCAAGTTCCAGCTTCTCAATGAAGTTCGAGTCCGCCCTAGTCTCTCTGCTTGCTCAGCCAAGATCGACATGACATCCACAGCTCAATCTCCCGTTCCCGGCCAGCGATATCTCCTGCACCCAGCGATGATGGATGCGGCACTCCAAACCCCTGCTCTAGCCAATCGCTCTGGGCACTTCCAAGAGATTGACACACTGCTTCTTCCTTCCAAGATGAAGAGGATCTCAATCCGCATGCCTGCTGAGAACACGGACGTCGCTTCTTGTACTACCAACACTTCGCCTGTTGGCTTTAGCAGGATCCAAGGTAGCGTTGAGTGTTACGATTCGTTATCGCGACCTTTCTTTGTGGTTGAAGGTCTGCAGATGGATAGAGCAACAAGCGATGACAACACTACTCTACCCTGGCTGAGGCTCACCTGGAAGCCTGACATTGGCGACATTTCGAGCAGTGACCCCATGCTCAGCTCCATCAAAATTCAGAGTCTTCCCGCAGAAAAAAAGCTCGTCAATCTCGAGAACCTAGTCAAGGAGCTCATCCCTCTCATCGTTGAGAACGGAATCGAAAAGGGCAAGGACCTACCCTCCCATCTACTCAGCTACCATTCCTGGTTCCTTGACCAAGCCGAACTCCACAAAGACCGCCTCGCAGCTCGTCACAAGCAGCAAAACGGCTTCGCAACACCCCAAGACGCCATAATGAACGTCGTCGCCAACTCTAGCATATCCCAAACCGTCGATGCATCAATCGTATCCCAACTCGCCATCAACATGTCCCGCATCTTCCGCGGCGACGTCGAAGCCCTAGCAGTATGGCTCGAGAACGACTTACTCTACCGTTTCTACGAAGAGAGCATCTTCACCACCAGCATGAACCAGAAACTCCTCTCCGTCGCTGAACTCTTGGCGCACAAGAATCCCAACATGAAGATCTTGGAGATTGGTGCTGGAACTGGTGGTGCGACTACAGAATTGCTGCGTGGCTTTGCGAAGGCGGGGGGGAAGAATGCGTATCAGAGTTTTACATTTACGGATATCTCGGCGGGCTTCTTTGATAAGGCGAAGAAGAAGTTTGCGCAGTGGGATAGGATTGAGTTCAAGACGCTGGATGTTGAGAAGGATATTGCTGAGCAGGGGTTTACTGAGAAGTATGACCTTGTTGTTGCGGCCAATGTAAGTCTCATGTGGTGAGTGTTCCTCCAGATACTGACCATCGTACGCTAGGTCCTGCACGCCACCGCCGATCTGCCGTTTGCGATGAAGAACATCCGCTCTCTATTGCGCGACGATGGATATCTCTTGGTTGGTGAGCTGTCAGAGGGTACGCAACATCATCCATCTCTTGAAAGTTGTAGCTAACATTTGTGCGTGCAGACCTGACTTCAGCCAACTTCCTCTGGGTAGGAACAACACCCAATCACTTACATCACATGGCTAACTCCTTTTTAGGGACCCCTGACTGGCTGGTGGCTCCGCCCACGATCGCCAGGCCGCTCTGGTCCTGGCCTTACTCTCGACGAGTGGCGCAACGAGCTCGCTGCCGATTTCGACAGCGTGTCTGAGATTGAGGCCAAGCACGACAAGGCCGACACGGATCAACTCTCGAGCACCATCGTCATGATGGCTAGAGCCAAGCCTCTTGAGTACACTCCACCCAAGCCACTTTCTAAAGAGAAGGTACACATCGCTGGAGTCGGTAGCGACTTGTCCACTCGAGACCACCTTCAGAAGTATCTCGGCACGCGTGGTATTTCCACAACCTCGGGTGTTCTCGAAGACCTTGCTTCGCGGGAATGGTCAGGCGAGTGGCTTATCCTCGTTGACGAGGCCGAGGGAAGTTTCCTCGCCTCTCTCCAACAGGAGCAATTGACCGCACTAAAGTCATGGCTCACAAAGCCCATCAAGTGTATCTGGGTCACTCGCAAGGTATACCTCGAACCCCAGAACACAACAGGTGGTCTAGTAACTGGTTTCGCACGAACTCTCCGCGGCGAAAACAGTCAATGTCAATTGTACACTCTTGACTTGAGCAGCGATGACGATATCACAGCCAACGTCATCTACCGCGTCTTGGAACGGGCGCATTACTCTCATGATGACCCGATCTCCAAGTTGGACTACGAGATTGCTGAGAAGGATGGCCAGCTGTGGACATGCCGACTTGTTAATGATACTCCGCTTGAGAATGCTTATGGCCCTGCTAGGAAGATGAATGCTTCTTCGACGGAGGTGGTGAAGGCTCCTCATCACTTGGTAATGGGAGAGGTTGGTATCTTGGAGAGCCTGACCATGGCGCAAGATGATGCCTACTCAAGCATTCCAGATGGGCATGTTCTTATCGAGGTCAAGGCTGTCGGACTTGATGAGCGGGTAAGCAAATCTGTCTTCTTTCACAATCCTCGATCTAACACTGCAATAGGATGGCTATATCGCACAGGGATCCCTTCCAGCGACGTCATTTGGCCGCGAGTGTTCCGGCGTCGTTACAAGATGCGGCGCCAATGTCGCCTCGCTCAGCCCAGGTGATCGTGTCGCGGTCATCGGCCAAGGAACTTTCACGACGCAGTACCTGGCGCCTTCAGACTGTTGCAGAAAGATACCAGACTGGCTTTCATTCGAGGTGAGAAGAGCCGTGTTACTCGATGGCTTTGCATGACTAACTCTGCGATAGGATGCGGCAGCCATTCCTACGAGCTTCGTCACTGCTTTGTACGCTCTGACAACACCAGCCAGAGTCTCAGCAGGCCAGGTATGTACCATGTCCCTTGCCTCTAAAAACTACTAACCCACCAACAGAAAATCCTCATCGTCAACGCATCTTCCCCCCAAGGCATCGCCCTCATCAAGACCGCAACAGCCCTCAAGCTCGACGTCTACGCCGCCATCAGCGACGCAACGACAAAGCCCGCGCTCACCAGACTAGGCCTTCACTCCGCCAAGATCTTTGTCAACCCCACCAACACCAGCCGTTCCAGCGTCTCTCGCTCCACGACTTTCTCAGCGTACAAGCTCGTGTTGAACACCAAGGCTGGTCAATATGCGGACTTTGCGCACTTGGTTGCTAATCGTGGGACGTACATTGAGATTGCATCGGGTGAGAGTTTGGCTGATGAGGTTTTTGTGCCGAATAAGAATGTCATGTTTGCTTCTGTTGATTTGGCGGATGCTTATCTGGACAGCAAGCAGGAACTTGGAGAGTAAGTGGTTCCATCTCATCGTGTAGACTCCTGCTGACAATTTTACTAGCTTGCTTGATCAAGTCATCGACATGGTTGAGAAGCGAAAGATTGATATTGACAGTTCAGTCTCGGTGAAGGGAGTTGACTCTCTACAGTCGGCCTTTGCGGCAGTGATAGAAGGCACTCAGAGCAAACAAGTAGTGTCGTTCGCAACTGCCGACGATCAGCAATTGATCAAGGTAAGTGTTTTCAGTCTCTCAATGACAAGACCTATCTAACCGTGATCCAGACACGACCAAAGACCTCTCGCTTCAACCCCCACAAGACCTACATCATCACAGGCGGTCTTGGTGGTCTAGGCCGCGCCATTTCCGTCTGGATGGCCAGCTACGGGGCTCGTCACATCATTCTCGCCACCAGCTCTGTTACCCGTGCCTCAGAGTCCGGCGATCTTCTCCAGCAGCTCTCGTCATATGGCTGCAATGCCAGAGTTGAAGTTTGTGACGTTGGTGACTCCGAAGCTGTTGAGAATCTCGTTGCTTCCATTGACACTCCTGTTGGTGGAGTCATTCACTCTGCCTTGAAACTCAGCGTAAGTCTCCTTATAATCACTATTGGGCTCATATATCTAACCTTAGCTAGGACTGCTTCTTTGAGGATATTACTCTGGAAGACTTTGATGCCGTCTTTGGTCCCAAGGTCAATGGCTCGCTGAACCTCCATAACTCTCTGCTCGGCCAAGACCTCGACTTTTTTGTCATGCTCAGTTCAGGCTGCGGTGTACTCGGTAACGAGGGTCAGTCGAATTACGCCGCAAGCAGTACTTTCCTCGACACCTTCGCCCGATACCGTCAAAGTCTTGGCCTCCCCGCCTCATCTGTTGATCTCGGCTTCGTCGAGGACGTCGGTAACATCAGCGAGCGTCCAGAGATCCAAGCTTCCCTCTTATCCCGCGGTCTCAGGCCCATCACAGTCCGCGACGTCCTCCGCGTCGTCGAGGGTGCCATCGCAACAGGTTCACCCAAGAACCTCACCAGCGACTCCTCCTACGATGGTTTCACCCAGAGCCAGATTGTTCTCAGCTTCGGCATGATCGACAAAGCCACAGCAGAATACCAATCCTGGGCTCAAGACTCCAAGTTCGGTCTTCTGCGATCTCGCGCCGCTGACAACGCTGCTCTCGACTCTGATGCTGATGGCGGCGAGAGCGCAGTCCAAACGGCTGTCAAGGCGTTCCGAAATACGCTGGGTAGATTGGGTGATGCGCCTGAAGGCAAAGAAGCAGCTTTACAGCCGTTTGTTTGCACTGCTCTTGTTGCTAAACTGGCGCAAGTGCTGTCGATCAAGGTTGGCGATATTCAGCCTTCGAGATCGGCGATTCAGTATGGAATGGACTCGCTTATTGCGATTGAGGTTCGGTCTTGGGCGCGATATGCGTTCCAGATTGATTTGCCGATTAATGATTTGACGAACCCGTATAGTATCCAGGATTTGTCGGCTAGGGTTTCTAGAATGATTGTTGGATGAGTAGACGATTCTCTTTTGTGCTTGGGTATACCACAGATTGGGGTGGCTCTTGTCTTTTCGTTTTTTCTTGTTTGATGGTTCCTTCTGTGCATTTTCATTTGTTGTAGCTTCACGATATATACGACACGTCAATTGAATACACTCTTTGCTTCTCAGATCATATGCTTCCAGCATACCTGTGTTCATCTATATATATGCCCTCATAAGATATCTCTCCCTCCTTATAATCACGCCTGAGCAACCCTCGTACAAGCGAGCCAAAGACAATGCTATACAACACCAAAAATATGCAATTCAGTCCCATCAAGGGTCTAGTCTAAAGACTTGATATTCCGTAACCCAACGCGATATACCTTCTCATCGTGGCATTGAAGATTCCGACATAGAAGTCGACACTGATGCCGAGACCGAAACCGGCGCGGAATTCGATGGCGTTGATGAGCCAGGTGCCGGCTTTTGGGCACAAAACGTTATTCTGCATGATGGTCAGTTAGTCCTTTTAGAAATGAGAGGCGTGGTACTCACAATGTCATAAATGAATGGTATTTCGTATTCCCAATCTCCTTCTTCACTTCCCCCAGAAACTTCTTAACTTGCTCCGGCGACCAGCCCAGGCCCTGTGTAAAAACAGGCATCGTCAATGGCTCAAGAATGAACAGCCAATTCTGCGTCATGAGATGTCCTATACGCTGTAACTTCTTCCCTGGATAGCATGCATTCGTCGGTGCTCCATGTCTCGTCTCGATGACGCGCTCAAAACCAGCTTCTTGTAGGTACGGCTTGAACTTTTCGGGATATTTCAGCGTCGTGCCGAAATTCCGCATCCCTTGCTCCATTAAATCGTTCCATTTTTGGAATTGTGTGCCATTTAATGAGTGGTTTGGTGATTGTAGGATTGCGATCCATTCTGTGAACTCGACCCATCCTCCTGGCCTCAGGTTGTCAAATGCGGATTGGACTAGCTTCTTCTTGTCTCCGATGTCGCCTATTTGTCGGATGTGAATGAAGTCGAAGTTGCCGCTGTTGAAGATATCCCAGTCATGTGTGATGTCGAATGTTTTAAAGGTGCAATTGGATTTTGTGTATGGTGGGTGTACGGGTTCGATGTCGACGCCTAAAACTGAACAGGAAGGGTATTTGGTGGCTACCGAATGTTAGCGTTGATAACAGAAAGGCCATGAACCCTGAGGCATACCGAATTCCTAGAGCATCAGTGTCAGCAGAATTTCACATTATAACATCTTTTGAAAGCTCTTACCAATGCCCATGTTCCAGGCCCAGTGCCTACATCAAGCACCCGCTTTGGTCTTGACGTTATCGGTGACAAGTGAAGTCCCTTGAAGATATTGATGATAACAGTATGTTGAATGACTAAGCGCAATCTTATCAGTAAATCCGCGGGTTAAAGAGAACCGAGGCACGGCATCATCATACCATTTCTGTCTTGTTCTTGCTAGACCGGAAACGTATTAGTATCCGAGTACCCGTATCGCTTTGTGATATGTGATGATTGCAACATACCTGGCTATTCGGCACCAAACCGTACCCTGTTCGTCGTCGTTTGGTTAATTCTCGGATGCTACTGTGAAAGCAGGGGAGGGGGAAAACGAACGAACAGAGGATTTGGTGAATTTGGCGACGAATGCTTGGAAGAACCGTTTGGACCGTGACCCACTGAGACACATTAGCATGGGAGCAAACAATGGAGCCAACCCACCAATCAGTAGCTCCCCTCCGTATCATCACTGATCTGATCACCAACTGACACTTACCGTTCCACAGGCTTGTAACTGGCAACAAACTCATCCGAAGAATCAGAAGAGTCCTCTATGCTGTTGGTCTTCACGACATGGTCCTCCCTTGCTGCCGCCGCCGGGGAGAGCGTCTGCCGGTCCCATCCGCCTGAGCGTCGGGTAACAGGCGTCCCGGGGAGGCCCCCTGTCTGAATCTGGCTGTCACTAGACACGCTAGAGGCGTAGTTGGACGACGATGAGGCGGTGAGCGTCGTCTGTGCAGGGGGCTTCGCCATGGCTGACGACTGTAGAAATTCCGTGGAGCCCCCGCCAGCGCCGCCGCCGCTGCGAGTCGAGCTCGAGTCGCGTCCATTGTTGTCCATCGAGTGAGCCATTTTCGTTGCTAATAAACACGGCGGGCCGCGCCGAAGCCTAGCAGCTTGGGGTTTTTTTTGTGTTCGTCGTTCGTCTCCCTTTTTTTCCTTGCTAAATTATTTTAGTTTGACAGATGGTGTCGATTTGTAGAAAAAAAAAGGTAATAGTGAATCAAAAATAACGTTCGTCGGCAGTTGCTTGGCTGCAAGAAGTATATGCAGTCCTGACGTCGTAGGGGTTCAGAAATGGCACAGCAGAGCCAACAACAAGACACGGGACAGCAGAACCTGTCGCTGGCTGGCTGGATGGGGTCATGCTACTCTTCTATGTAGGAAAAAGAGAGGGAGAGAAGAAAAAAAATTGTTCCCCGACGCTGGCTGTGTTGGGTACCGAGCGAGACGGACGGGCTGAGAGCACCCTTGTTTGTTTGTCTCGTCCTCTAACAGATCATCAGAGTGCTAGCCCTGTCAAGTCTAGCTTAGTGCCCTCAACTGACAAACGGCTTGTTAGCTCTGGCCCGCACTTTAGAGTTCATCACATTGCGCGGTAGCATTAGTTTCGCATCCGTCACATAATGAGTGACTGGGTATTAATAGGCGTTGTTTTCTCGCATGTTTGCTCTGTGCTCGGGCGCAAAGAAAATACCGAAATCGCGAGTACGCAAATTAACTGATCTTCAGTCGGTTCTTTATCAGCCGCCGACGTCTGCTGAGAATGATTGCGAGTGCAATATCAATTGATTATAGGTCGGAGATCAATAACTTGAGCTGCAAGGTAATTATGTTGTTTATCATCTCATGTCCTTGGCACCTAATGCTGTTTGCTTCAATTCAATTGTCTATTGGTTATCGCGTGACCCATATTCAACTCCACTCAATTGCTCTATGTTTCAACAGCAAACAAGACAGACAAAAGTCTTTATAACATTAGGCTATCCTTTCCTGCGTATCAGTGTATGTCATATTTATGACTTCTTATTATTCCTGAGCCAACATAGAGCTCATTATATAAATATTTTATTTCTCGTGAGTATTTAAAACGCATCAGACCTCGATACCTACCCTGAGGCCAGCATATTATCTCCACCTCAGGACTATCCATCAACGCCAGAAGCTCTTGTAACTGAATTAAACAATCCGTTAGAGCAGGTTAAATTGAATATTAAATAGAAAGGGATAATATAAGTCTTACAGATCTAAGGTCTGAACTTATATATTACACTAAGTACTTAGGATGCTGCTCATTCACAACCACCCTCATTCTTCATTTGGCATTCGCCGAGAGCTCTAATCTAAGTGCAATATATGCCACCGCAATATATTACATCTGTGACCCAAGCGATGTCAAGATTATGTCGGGTGATCTGCTAAGGCTATGCAGTCAGCCTGATCGTCGGGACAAAGTTACCCCATCGGATCCTGCACTCCGTTCAAGGATCCCCGATCAAGACCGTTCCCGTGGGTTCTCGAGCAGATATCCGATGTTGAATTATGCCCTCACTAGCTTAGTTATTGGATCCATCTTGCGTAGTAACGAGATCTTTAAGGTAGTAGAAGGAAGGACCATGCTGCATGTTAAGATGCAAGATCTAATAACATACTGAGAAGCAACCCACTCCATCTTGACCTGTCCATAACGCTTCCTAGTACCCATCAGTCCTTGTTTTATAGCTTAATGCACGGCGAAGACGCTCTTTCATTACGCCGGAACCGATTGTGCAGCTACATCCTCGGCTTCACGACTGAGAAGCTAGAACTCGAGCACGACAGCGCTATATCATCTCGGGCTTGATCTACTTATCTTCGACGAAATGTTTCAAAGGTCAACGCCATATCCCTTGTCTTTCGAAAAGCGAGGTTCGCTGAGCCGCACAGCAAAAAATGACGATATCAGCAACTGGCAATCAAGCCTTGTTGACCTGTCTCCCACTTCAGCGATCTGGAATCGCTCGCGAGACTTGACTGATGTATGGTCTAGGCAACCATCAAGTTCTTAGCTACGACTGACGCTAATTTGGCACAGTATCTACAGCTCATCTTGACAGCAAGAGTACATGAGATTGCCAGCCCTACCCCATTAATAAAAGCACATGGACTCAGTGAAGATCTTGGATGCAACATAATGTTTAAGCGGGAAGACACGCAACCAGGATACTCCTACAGGTTGAGGGGTATATATAACAGAATTGCCAATTTGGATAAGGGCCAGAGGTGGAAAGGTGTGATAACATCTTCTGCGTGTAAGTCAAGTCCAACAGTACACAAGCCCGTATCTAAAATCTCATAGCCGACGCTCTAGCTGTATCGTACGCGGCGAAGAAGTTTCGAACGCCATCGATAATAGTCTTGCCAGAGGATACGGCAAAATCCAAGATCAAGGAGCTAACGCGTCTCGGGAGTACAGTTAAGTTACACGGACTGAGTGCAGAGGATACCAAAGAGGAGTGCTTGCGGTTGCAGTCACTTCATGATCTGATTGCCATTCCCCAGCCTGGAGATGAGTATGTCATCGCAGGTCACGGGACTATTGGGCAAGAGATAATACAGCAGACGATTCCCTCTCAAGTTCAAGCGGTCTTTTGTCCGATTACTTGCGGAACCCTGATAGCTGGCCTAGGCATATATCTCAAGCGCATCGCCCCCCAGATCAAAGTCATCGGAGTACAACTTCACAACTCAGTGGACATCTCACGGTTGATACACTGTCAAGGAAAGTCGACCCTGGAAGAGTACCTACTATTGAGAAACGTCTGCCAAGAAACCGCCCGGATCTGCAGTGATGTTATAGATGCCATCATCCAAGTCACTACCAACGACGTGTTGATAGCAACAAAGAACATATACGAAGACACACGACAGCTGGTTAACGCAGAAGGAGCGCAAGCTGTTGCTGGGATGAAGAACTGGATTACGTCGAATGGACTTGTAGGATCGGAAAAGGAGTTTATTGCGATCACCTCAGAAGCTCAACTCGACTTTTCGGAGATATCGTCCATTGTCAAACAGGCCTCGTTAGCTGAGATGGCGGTGGGAAGCGAGAATGACAGTGGATTGGATTCATTGATGCATAGTGCAGGGAAAGGATCGACTTGCGCTGGTGACGGATGGTCTAGCAGTACGACTGTCGTCGGGGCTGAAACTTGTACCAGCTTTACGTCTGATGTTGACGGCAGTCTTTGGAAGTGTTGATACAGTGAAAGAACATACAGATCACATCTAGGAGCAATTGGACAGAGTAATATGGTGTTCTGTGCGATCTAAAACGTGGTCTTCGTAATGTTGCTAATTCTGATCATTATGACCAACCAAGCAAGTAAAGCAATGTTCTCCTCCAAGTAAAGGCTTAAAAGCCTGAACCAAGATCCAAGCTTACAAAGATATACAAGACCCAATGCTTGGCACCGCATGCGTTAACTTAATCTAGAAATATGCTGCGCTAGATTGCTGACAGTTCATCTGCAAGGGGATTATGTCACGGTCAGCCGCCTGATCGCATGCCTAAGCATGAGATCATGAACTCCGATATTGAGCAGATGTTAGATTGAAACGTCTTCCGAGGTTAGTAACTACTTCTTCCACCTTTGTAATTATTACAGTTTCTTGCTAAGTGATTGAATAAGCATTGATTTTGGGTTGCTCATCTCGATTGACAGATGAGCCGCATCTGCATCTCGATCTCATCATCTTGGAGCGTTGAGTTTATGGTATAAAAAGGGTGTGTATCTCTGCTATGATAGGAGAAATCATAGTCTCAACTCAAGAGAAACAGTACGGCACTACGTCCACCCGGTCAAGATTCATTTCACAATGAGGACCAGCCTGTTCCTATTCGCATTCTCGTCAGTGGCTGTTCTCTCAGGCGTCACACCTCCCGTTCGCCCTCTCTTACCCCCTGACAATGCAAACCTTACCCTCGATGGCGCTGTAAGTATTCTTTGATCCCCTCTCAGACCACTCACTTACATCCCCAGATCGACCTGTATCCTCTCAACTTCAACATCTCCGACTCTCAACACAAAGGATGGACTCAGATCGACGGCTCATTCTGGATCAACGCATTTATTCATGGCTCCAATGGCCACGATTACTACATAGCCTCTCACTTGATGAGCTACGCCTCTGATATCGAAGGCTCCAAGCCGGTGTACCGAGCATCAGTGCTTGATCTAACCGATCCTACGATCTTCCATAAGTATGATCGAATCGCTCCGGAGAACACTACTTTTTGGACCAGCGATGGTGATTTCCAGGCCAACTTTGTGGATTACGGGATGGAATCTATCGATAAGAACCCGTTACATGGTCTTCATACTTACAGTTCCGCCAAGAACGTTGAGTTTGACTTCAACTTCTATTTCACATCTCCCATCTTACTCAACGCAGCTCTCGGATCTTACCAAGTTGGCGGAGGCCTTGGCTGGGAGTGGTCCGTTCCGAGAGGACGCACCGAGGGCTCATTCAAAGTCAATGGCGAAAAGGTTGGCATCGTCCCCGAAAAGTCCTTCGCATGGTATGATAGACAATGGGGCTCACTTCAAGACTCTTTCGATTGGATTATGCTTCACTTTGAAGAGTCTGACTGGCTAGATATCTCCCTTATGTGTGCTTGGAAGTGGGAGGATCGCGTTGATGGCCAGAAGATGTTTGCTACGGTCAGAAGTTCGCTCAACGGCCGAGACTCTGTGGTTCCTATTAACCTGACCGCGTCGACTACAGAGGTTTGGGTATCACCAGATACAGGGCTCGAGTATCCGCAGAAATGGACCATTCAGTGGGAGAATATAGAACTCCTCGTCACAAGCCCTAGACCTGATCAGGTTATCGAGGCTGATGATGATACTGGGTTTCCGTCGCAGTTCAGTGGTTATGTCAACGTGGTTGCTACCAAAGCGGGATTTGCTCCAGTTAGAGGATTTGGAGCAGTTGACCGCATGAAGATCGAATAGTCAAAGCGGGACTGGTTGGTTCAGTATGGGCCATCTGGCGACAAGCAACAGAACGGGGGAGCTCTTTGTGATCTCATCTCCATAATACAACTACATATAAATCTGCAGCTAACGGTGAAGCTCGATATGTGTATGTGAGTGAGCATGAGGTGCTTCTAACTGACCGTTTCCCCGAGACACGTTGTGAGCTAAAGATAAGCCATATGTCATCATAATCCTCGGGGTATTGTCTTCCCGAGCCTCGACTTCCATTGTGAGAGGCTCGGAGCAAACCACATCTCGGGATCAATCCTGCTCAATATAAAATGCATTAAGTATACGGCGCGGAACGTCATTCTGGAGAACATACACATCAAACTGTAACAGACAACATCATGACTGTACCAAAGGACTTGGCTCTGCCAAACTTCGATGCTGTTTTCATGCAGGTGTGTTTCAATCTCATGCAATCTCTTTCTGAGCGAGAATATCATATGCTAATCGACTCTAAGAACAACCAAGAGAGCGATTCTCAAGACCCTATTCAAGCCCTGGTAAGATCCACATGTTGAACCCTAAGTCTCTGCCCAACTGTCCGGGACATCAAACCCAAAATCCTTTCTCTCAAGTAAGCCTCAAGAATCCTTAACTGATTCTGATTTGATTGAGTGCAGCAAGGCGTCCCATATGCCATCCGCAAAGTCATAAGCATAGCCAAGATCAAGATTCACATCATCGTGGAATCCGTTGATCCAAGCAATGCAGCCTCACCCTACCGCTTCAAGCTCACATCCTCCGTCATGGGTCTCGGCATTATCGGCGCTGCACCCCTACGAGCCGTTGGCTTTCAAACTGACAACACAGACGTGCGCGTCATGGATGGTGTCGAGCAGGAGAAGGACGAGCCCATGATTGGCAAGACCAAGAGTCGCATTTGGATGTGCACCCTTGAGGAATTGATGAAGGAGCCCAATAGTATTGGAGAGGTCACTGAGTTCCTTAAGCAAGGCTGGGACGGTTACGATGAGAGGACTACAATGGTTGTTCGGATTAGCATCAAGAGTGCGGGGGCTGGTAGCGCTGAGCCGTGGCAGAATGAGCAGGTTTGGGGGGTTCAGAAGGGGAGATGGACGGCGCGCGTTGCGTTTCGGAAGGGAAGTGTTAGTGAGACTGCGCGTATTCTGTACGACTATGTCGCTTAAGATCAAACAAGCAGCTAGGCCACCTGAAAACGTCCTCAGTATACTCAAAGCGATCCAAATCTCTTCTCGATTGAGTTGCACGGAATTGCAGCTCTGCAGGTCATGTCCCAGTGTGTTCCAGCGGCCGTTGTAGTGGTATAATGCACTAAGACCCCCTGACCTGTCTATGGCAGTCACAGAGCTACAGGGGCCCCAGTGGCTCGTCCACTAACTTAACTCACTGCGCCTAAAGTCTGCTCGTCTGACATACAGACGCAGTCATCTGCGGCATGACAGGATTAGGATTAGGAGTACGGAGTAGGATTGCGGGATTACGGGATTCTGGGACCAATCTGCAGGATCATTGGGATTGGCGGATTATGTGCTCCCCAACAAAATAGCGGCCAAATCGATGTCCGATCCCCAAAATCACCTGAGAAAAGTGACTTCCAGGTGTTTGCTGACGCAGCCAAGCCATTTCTTGCGTCTCACAGCGCAATTCTCGGTCCTTTCTCACTGGGAGTTCTCCCTGTGCGGGGGAACTGGCCAACTCGCATCCCGAAGTGCCTTTGTATATATAGAATATTGTAATGTTGTATGTCTGCCTAAAGAAACCCCTCTTGGTCGTATTGATCAATTCACTTTTACAGGTGACCTTTTGCAGCTGCACAATGATGAACCTTGGCTCTGATGGCTTGCGCAAGAGGGTCGCGATCGTGGGCGCTGGCCCCTTGGGCTTGATCGCGACGAAGAACTTTGTCGAAGAGGGCTTTGACGTTACTACTTTTGAGAGGAATGAATATGTTGGTGGTTTATGGCATATCACGTCTGATCCTACACAGACTTGTGTATTACCTGGGACTATCACCAACACATCAAAGCTCACTGTAAGTTGCTTTCGCAGTTGCGTATTTCCAGCGATACTGACAATTACAGGGCGTCATGACCGACTTTCCCATGCCAGAATGTAAGCCACCATCTCGTCGCTCACTCACTGATTCATTGCTGACATTTTACAGCATATCCCATGTATCCAACCGGCGAGCAGATTGAAGAGTACTTCCAATCATACGCCAAAGAGTTCAAGCTCATTCATCATATCAAATTCGGCACTGAAGTCGTCGGTGTCTCCCGCGCTGAAACCTCCAAGATGTGGCGCATTTCATATCGCTCCAGCAGCAAACCCGATGCTGGCATCCAAGAAGACACTTTCGAACGATTGATCCTCGCCACCGGATCATTCAGCAAGCCGTCAATTCCCAATGTCAAGGGCATTGAAGGCTTCAAGGGTGAAGTACTCCATTCTCAAGCCTTCAAGAACCCCGCCAAGTACAAAGGCAAGAATGTCCTCGTCGTTGGTCTTGGAAGCACAGCTGCAGACTCCATTTCTGGCTTTCACAGAGCGGGCGCGAATAAACTCATTGTGTCGCATCGACAAAAGGTTCTCATTTTACCTCGCATCACCAAGGACAACAAGGTCTTGGAGTTTACACTCTCGTTTCGCTTGCTTCAATTGATCTTCTTTCTTCAAGAGGTGAATGCATGGCTCATGTCCATCATTTTCTTCAGCGAATTGAAGAAGATTCAGCAAGACAACTTTCCGGGTCTGTCGTTGCATCCCGCTTTTACGGATGGGCGCAAGATGCCTGGGCCGAAACACATGATACCAACTGTCAGCGATGATCTGGCTGGTTATTTCTTGAGTGGAAGGTTCGTTTACATGCTTCATCAACTCGCGCGTTCATACTGACATGAGGCAGACTACGAAGTGCTCCGGGCATTGCAGAGATCAATGGTCCCAAGTCGGTCAAATTTGTCGACGGCAGCGAAGCCACCGACATTGATCTGATACTCTTCTGCACTGGTTTATCGCCCGACTTGGCTTCATTCATTCCCAAAGACTACGACCCCTACAACGTTGATCTATCGCCCAGCTCATTTGCAAAGCTTCAGCCTCACTACACTGCTGACAGACGTGTCGCTCGCCTATACAGAGGCTTCATGTCAATCCAGTGTCCTCACCAGTTAGCCTTCCTCGGAACAACACTGGCGAAGCGACCAGCTTGGCAGCTCTATGACTTGATGACTATGGCACTAGCTCAACTCTGGGGAGATAAGTATCCAATGCCCTCTCCCGCAGAAATGAACAAAGACGCCGATGCTTTCATTGACAATATCGTCAAGTTGAGCAAAGGCGGCGATGTCAAGTTCACTGGTGTCATTGGTCACAAAGAATTTGACACATGGTTGAATGATGTCGCTGGGACAGGTTTGTATGATCATTTGGGGAACTGGACCAGCGGGAGATGCTGGAAGCTCTGGTGGAAGGATAGAGAATTGTATAATAAACTCATGACGGGGATTCTGTCAGCTCATGTATTGAGATTGTTTGACACTGGTCGGGGGAGGAAGCCTTGGGCTGGTGCGAGACAGGCTATCATGGAGGCGAATGATGCTGCCGACAACTTTGGCAAGGACAAGGCTTGATATGGAAAGGACATGACTTGTTTGGAGAAGCTGGTTGCAACTGAGAGTACTGTGATTGAGAGAGAAGGGGATATCGTCGTCCTGGTTAGAGTCATGAGATACCTAGTATTAGCCTTATACAACCGTCGGTGGAGCGTGCTCGATACAGCTTCACACCACTTACTCTGTATCACTGACCGCCTTAATCATCCCCTAGCTCTCAGGGTGTATTTACTCTTCAGCGATCTCGGCAATCACCCCGGGACGTCAGGTCGCTCTTCCAGGTAGTTTAAACTTCAACGCTAGCGATTCAAGACCCTGGATTCAAGGATCCAGCCTATGAGATCTACTCCGTAGCGAGGCCACGCACTCCATCTTCATAGCGAGTTCCGCGGCTTCCGACTCTTGAGTGTCAATCTCCCGTGGATAAAACGGCCTCGCATCCCACTATCGCCAAGAGGTTTAGCGAAAGCGACGGCTCCACCTCGAACACAGAGAGGTTTACGACGACAATGCAACGGTCGACGGACATCCAGCGAAGGTCCCGCTGAGTCGGGGGTTCTGGCGACTCATGGATGTGCATTATGATGGACCAATGAAGGTTGATGGTGTTGGCATGGGCACGAAAACGTGAAGTTATATTCAAGTGGAGATCATTGGGACTATTCATCCTCTACTTGCACCAAGCCTATCCCCTTGCCCTTGAAACCGGTCCACATACTTATCGACACAGACGCTGTACTCGCGTTCGATAAGGTCCTTGGCATTACCGGGCCGTTACATACTGACCTCGACACCACGACCTTGAAAACTGATACCGACTGGGGTGAGTTCACACCGACTAAGCAGTAGCTCGACGAGGCCTTGCCATATCCCAAAAACCCCCCGTCGTCTGAGATTAGAGTTAGTAGAAGTTGGCAAGAGGTGGACGTGAGACCAAGTGGAAGTCGGAGAAGAGG
Source organism: Fusarium brevicatenulatum (assembly GCA_013363135.1). Lineage (NCBI taxonomy): Eukaryota > Fungi > Ascomycota > Sordariomycetes > Hypocreales > Nectriaceae > Fusarium > Fusarium brevicatenulatum. Next base: position 39,696 of record JABEEJ010000362.1, on the reverse strand, counting down.
GTATTGGAAGGGAGTGCGCAAGTAAACTTCCGAGCAAGAGTTGAACGGGCAGGAGGTGGAGCCAGGAAGAAAGCGTACGCCCTCAGATAGAAGAAAGTACAGTCCAGGGTCAGTCGTAGTACCCAACGAAACTTTCAGCGGCTTTATTAACAAGGAGACATCTGCCTGGGTCTTGCCGGGATGTGGCGGCAAGAGGCTTTGTCATCAGGGTTAGATGTGAATGATTTCTCTCTGGAATGACCAAGGAGCTGGGTGGTCTCTTCAATAAGCAGATGCGATATGTCCCCTCTATTCTAATGATCTATTGGGTCTAACGTTATGATGGGACACTCCCAGTGAATAGCCGTTCGTGCGAAAGTGATATACAGTGTCACGTTGAGCTGAGGGAAGGTAATGGCGGCAGAAACACCTAATTAACAATGCAAAGAACGTCCAATTGTATTAATATGGTGGTCCAATGACACTTAAGACAAGTCAAAGGCCCAGCCTTACCAACATCGCACTCGCGGTTGATATCCTGCAGCCCGCTGGATACTGCAAAGGCATAGTGACTAATATTGCTCAGAACGGCCGATCATAAAGCTAACCTAAGCTAGCTCTGTTATACTTGCCCATGATGTTAATCCCTCTTAATGCAATGATGAACAGAACCAGGCTGACAATCTCCAACACAATAACAACAAGACCTGCAATAAAGGTATAGGACTGTGGTGCAATAGTTAGGAAATATGATGTAAAATTGCCGGTCAGGTAGAATCCTAACATACCAGTTCTGTACACAGGCCAGCCCAAGGAATATAGCTCTGTCGTGAGCTGTTCCGGCATGACCACGACCAAAGGTCCCAGTGGTTGTTCCGAAGGACTTCCTTATCGACGATGAAGTAGACAGTTGCGGCGATCCAGCCTGCGATGACAATACCAGAGCTGACAAGGACAGCGCTGGTATGTATCAAGCCGTCGCGCATAGAGCGGAACTATCCCCTTGTTAGACCTTCTTTAACCAAGAACCACTGTAAGAAGAACTTACAAAGCTAAGACGCGTAGCTAAAGCTATGATCTGAACAAAGGATGCAAACGCCGCGATTGCGAGCATCAACCACGTCGAGAGCATCTTGATCGACGCCCAACGCGTTCTCACCCAACCATCCTCATTCCTATCCACAGAGTTATGCGTCGTCTTCCAGACAGTAACTCCATGGATCAGAAGACTAAGAATACTGAGATCAACCATAAGGATGAGGACACGCAGGGCCAGCCTGGTGGTATCAAAGATACTCGCGCCCTTGGTCTGCGGCGCACGGCGCTGCTTCAGAAGTTGCTGTGTATCAGAAACTGGGCGAGTACTCTTTTCAACATATCCAATGTCGAATTCATCATGAGGGTCGAGCCGGTTGGAGTAAGACTCGTAACCAGAAGGCGCACTGAGATCCATGATGAATAGTGTCAACGATGTAAGCTAGTTTGGTTTCCAAATAGATACTTGCACGGGGCCTCAATCTTCTTATATCGTGATCTAAGCGGGCTTCATGAGTAAAAAGAACTTTGGCAAAACTGTCATGCAATCTCATCCTGTCATCCCTCGCCGACACCGCCTCCCTGAAGAACCAATCATTTTATACTACTTTCATCTGCAGTAAGCTGACCGTGAGCCCTAACAACAACCGTAATCCTTATATCTAAGCATAAGGAATTGAATGCTGGCCTTTTCTAGCCTATTCGGGGTAGGTAAATTAGCCCTGATTATTCAACATCTCTTTAGCGAGTTGCCAGCTATTTTAAATCGCCTTAGCTCCATATGAAGCATTCCTTTCGGCGGAGGCTGAGTAATCGGTCAGCATGAATGAGTGTGATTGATTGGTTGGAATGCGAAAATGTTTATAATTAAGTGCGGCTGTGTACAGCCTTATGGTCGGCGACCAGATGACAATTTGGACTAATGCATTACTGCTTACAGCTGTCAAGTGATTGTCCGAGATACGCGTACTAACGCGAAAGGAATCTCGGATCCTCGTGAGATGAGGAAAGATGGATATAAGGACGAGTATACCACCGTTAATAGGGAATATCATCACCAACAACTTCATCAACTCAGTCTTAACAGCATCAGAAACATCTTCAGCTCAATATTTTATTTCCTTCCATTGAATCTCTAAACCACCACGTATATCCGTCAAAATGCAATTCTTATCAGTCCTTCTTCTCGCTGGCTCTGCCCTCGCGGCCCCCCGAGCTGCTCAGTCATCTTCTCTTCATTCTCGAGGTGACAGCATCGACGACATGCTCCCTCCCATCGTACCCATCAACACACGCAGTGGCGACCGAGACCTCATCTCCAAGATCATCACTGCCCCTACCCAAGCCGAGCGCGTCAAGCTCCTCAACCAACCTGGCGATTTCGTCTTTGACTTCAAGGCCGCCACCGGAGCCGGAGAAGCAACAGGCAAAGGCGGCCGGTCTGTCTCCGCTACTGCCCTCACCATGCCCGCTCTCATCGGAAACGGCGCCTCCATGACAGTTGCTTTCCTCGGACCCTGTGGAATGAACACAGCCCACGTTCACAACCGAGCAACAGAGCTCAACATCATCGTCAAAGGCCGTCTCGTCACAAACTTCGTCGTTGAGAACGGCGCCAAGCCCATCGCCAACACGATGGATACCTTTCAGATGTCTGTGTTTCCCCAGGGCGCTATTCATCAGGAATTCAACCCCGATTGCGAAGATGCTGTGTTTGTCGCTGCTTTCGACAACGCTGATCCTGGTGTGAACCAGATTGCTCAGAACTTCTTTGCTCTTAATGGCGATGTTGTGCAAGCTACTCTTGGTGGCGTGCAGACTATTGATGGAAAGGATATTGAGTCTTTCCGCGCGCACATTCCTGCTAACATTGCTCTTGGTATTGATGCTTGCCTTAACAAGTGCGGTATCAAGAGGAACGCTAAGCGAGATCTTAGCGAGCTTCTGAATTAGATTGGGGAATGACATGGTTTGCTTCTCGTTATGATTTCACTGGTAGATATATTGCTTCATGCATTAGTAGATATAGAGTTTCATGTACATATTCGGCTTCTTATTTGATGCGCAAATTTAGATTCAATCATTATTACTTACCTGACGCCCCTGATTTTAAAGTTCTAGATAAATACTAATGTTCTTTTTTTAAAGTAGGACGAGTTTGACTCAAAGAAATATATTGACCAAGCCCATACGGATGTCTCCAAATGCTCCATCACAGCTGCTTCCCAGCCAGCTCAAACAAAACCTTGGCTTTCTCCGAGATATCATACATATCCATCTCAACATCAACAAGAGTTAGACCCTTGCCCTTCACAAAGCCCTCGGAGTTAAGAACCTCGTCCAACTCCTGCATGTTCCTCACTTTGCAAGAATGAATCGGATATCCCGCCGGCGCGTCCCCAAATAGCCGAGGGGCAGCACAATAGTTCCAAGGCGCCACGTCGTTGTACGCCTCATTCATTCCATGAATGTATCTCTCATACGTATAGCCGCTGTTATTAATAATGAAGATAATCACGTTGGCGCGCTGATGGATGATAGTGCTGAGTTCTTGAGCCGTCATCTGGAAACTTCCGTCTCCATCAAGAAGAATCGTGCGGCCTTTTGACTTCATGACTGCCTTTGCTTGCGAGACTCCAAGAGCGGCGGGGAGCATGTGACCGATTGAGAACCACATTCCAGATGCGATTAGCTGAGAAGATGGCGGAAGAACTAAGTCGCGGCCTCCTATGATTGGTGTCGCGTTGCCAAGGATGACTGTGTCGTTGGGTTGTAGATGTTTGTTCAGATGGATATAGAACTCATCTTGGATGATATACGCCTTGGGAAAGACTTCGAACTGCGGTTGATTTCGAAAGTCTCCCCATGAGGACGTCTCTTGGAGTGGCAGCCGTGCCTTATCAAGCTTCTGAGTCATGTCCTTGAGAACATGTTGGACATTGACAGGCTCATCTTCAACGTGGTTCTTGCCAATGAGAGTCATAACATCTCGTTCCGGTAATACAGCCCATCCTAGCGTTTGTGTATCAGAGAATTGACAACCAAATGCCAAGACAAGGTCTGCTGACTTGACCTCCGATGTCAGGTCTACCGTTCCAATAGAGCCTGAGTAAACGCCGAAGTAGCTGGGCAGCGAATTATCCACTATGCTAGCCCCTGATGGTAAAGACACTGTAGGGATGCCTGACTTTTGAACGAATTCGTTGATCTCTTGTCTGATGGTCTCTGCCCCTTCTGCTCGATCAACCATGATAAGAGGTCGCTTGGCTGAATAGAGCTTCTGCAAGAGATTCTGTGCCATTTTGCCGGCGTCAATGTTGCGAATCGCGTCTGGACTCGGATCTATCGGGTCATCCAGCTTCTCTGACAATATTTCCGTCTCTACAACATCTGAAGGCATCTCTATATAGACAGGCCGACTATGGTGCAGCGCCTGGGATAGAACTCTATCGATCTGAGCTGGCACATCCTCCGCCGTCGTCTCAGCAAGATCAAGTTGTGCAACAGTAAACTTCTCCGCAATCTCGCGATAAACCCCAATTCTCGAGTCAGCCATCGTATGATGAATATGCAAATGCGGTCTCTTTCCGTCAACAGAAGAACACGAGACTTGTCTTGCGCATCGCGATGGCGTTCCGACGATGTGAACAACCGGCAAGTACTCCGCATAGCTTCCAGCGACGGCATTAGCCGCGCTTAGCTCTCCAACGCCATAGGCCGTTATCAACGCGCCAATACCGGATCCTTTGCGATGGCGCTGAGCGCGAGCATAGCCATCTGCTGCGTATCCGGCGTTCAGCTCGTTGCAGCATCCGACGAACTTGAGGCCTGAACGCGGTAGATGGTCCAGGGCTCGGAGGGTGAAGTCGCCGGGGACGCCATACACGCGTCTCGTGCCTGCCTGCCTGAGGCGTGTGAAGAGATAAGATGCCAGAGGAATCTTTCTGTTTATCATGATGTTTCTGAGCTGGGTGAAGACTGTTGAGTCTTGACAGCGGCATAAAGTTGTCGGTGAATCATTTTACCGGCAGTGGGGTTGGCGTTGTGATTCGCGGATGCGTCGTGACTGGTCAGCCCTATTTTCTGACATGACTACTGACAATCTTATACATGGTAGATTACTTCTTTGGCTTCTATCTGTATCTCGCGTATTACTATCTCCTTGATACATTGACAATATGTTGTTTACAGAGTATAACTTATGGGATTGAATATGATAGGTGGGGTACTCGTAGCTCAATTCTCACAGCCCTTACCCATTGGCTGGCTTGGAATAGCGCGGCTCTATAAATGTATTTTTAGCACTAGCCAATAGACGGCATTGGAGAGAGGTCCACCAACGCCAACGGATAATCCTAACCAGATATAGGGTAATTTTCAGTTCCTTAATGATTTTGCCGCATAATTCATTGGCATCAAGCCTCATCTATTCTCTGCTAGTAGATATATTGCATTCTTCCTTTTACTAATTGACTCGCTGCAGAATTTCATCGCATGTTATCTAACAATCACTCAAGTTACCCTTTGGATTTGAATATAGTAAGACCGCTCTGCTTTGGCTGTACGCTTAACTAGATCATATTTAGATCGTACCTCTTAGGTTTCACATGACTCGAGCTTTCCGAAAGCTGTTCCGACGTCTCATGATTCCGAGTCATATTATCATCAATCACTCTCAACTTGATCCTTCAATTCGATCTTAGCGCCCTGACCAAGTGTTGGTTTGGTCTGGTCTTCATGCATAACCCATGCATCGTTCACCTGTTGACAACTCACGCGCGATTGGCGATATAATTGGCTCATTCGCGACGTGAAGCAACAGGCACCGGTATTCCAAATGCATGTCTCATCCTTGGTCCATAACCATGTCGACACGATCTGTATCACCTTCTCTTTCGGTTTAGCCCCAAATCACCCCCAGTCGTGCCAAGTATTTTCGGGATGTTAAAGTTTAACCCACCCACGGAAGAGAACAGTCGGACGGACATTCGGGTCCGAAGCGGTTTGATGCGCTGTACATAAACGATTATCCACTGACAGCTCCACTACGAAAGCGCTGTTGGAGCCGATACGCTGTCCTCGGGAGTCGGTGGAAATACTATCAGATAAGGGAAATAACCCCAACGTTCCATCGAAACGTCAGCTGTCACACGTGGAAACTTTAATAGATGAGTTCACAACCTATATCGATTCCTTGCATAGCAACGCAAGTCATGCAAAGTCGTATCAATACTACTGTTTCGCAGAATCTCTCCACGGATTCTCCGTAGTCTTCGTCATCACTCATGATCTCGCCTAGCACAACATCTCATTCGCTCGATTTGGACGAGTGCACCAAATATGCCGTGTAGCCGGGCCGTCCACCAAAGGATCGTGCACGGGTCACTCGGTGTACAGCACCCTCACAAGGCTGAGTGCCTGTGCCACGCCGCCTTTTCCATTATGTGGGCTCACTAACATCTGACGATCCAAGATCGCCCTCAACGTCATCGAGTAAGTTGCCTCGATTGGGAAGGACATGTTTAGGCAGCCGAATATCGTGAAACTGGAGGATCTAGCGCGGGATTATCAAAAGCCCGATCGGCAGTTGACCTGCCAAGGCTGTTGTAGTTAGTCTGGACCCTTTGGTGGCTTGGACATCTGAATCCACTATCGTCGCGACGTTGATGATGGGATCGCTTTATCGTTCAGCCTTGGTTATCTAAACGACGAGAAGGATTGCTGCAATGACGATGATGTTGAGCATCAAGGAAATGAGGAAGAATATGCTGATCATGCTCAAAAATGGTGTCCAGATCCGACGAAATCTGACTGTAGTTGAGTATATAAAGAAAGAATTGTCTTCTGCCAAGACAGAATATCATCAAGCTTCAAACTTTACTTCCTTCAATCTCAAACTACCCTTAAACTTTATCACCATGCGTTCACTTCCCATTGCATTGGCACTAGCAGCAACCGCTGTAAGTGCAGATGTACAGATCGTTTGGAAACACGCCAAAGCATCCAGTCAAACCGCACTTAGCGTATACGACGGCTCAACCCTGCTGGCCCAAAGCTGCTCGAGTTTCATCTCAGACGCCCCCAGCAGCATTGACTTTACAGATGTCGATGAGAACGGCTTTGGAAACTTTACCGTCGGCGCTAACAAGTACCTCGTCCACTCCAAGGCAGAGTACTCGGGAGGCCCGATCTGCACCAAGAAGTTTAGCGCTCAAGCAACCGTTGTCGAGTGTTCTGGACTTGACTGGAAGCCCAACGAGGCAAAGATCGAGGACAACTGCCATGACAAGGATGAGGCCAAGGGTGCTCTCCGGCTCTTGAGGTCCAAGGGTTCGGCATCGGGCTTCGCAAAGCGCGAGGCTAATCCTATCAACGATCCCCCGGCTTGCTCAGTCTTGACTAGGACGTCCCTAGTTGGCGATGGTAAGTTTTGATTTCTGTATATGGTAAGCCGTGAGTTAGTTTACTAACCTGGATGGTTCAGGCGATCCCCACCAGAATTATTTCCACAAGCAGCTTTCGGTAAGCTAGTCCCACTGGAAACCCCATATTCCGAACTATCACTCATGAGGCTCAACTTGCAGGAAGTGGTAAACTGTGGAACTGCCCAGTCCTGCAGCGTTGGCAACTCTCAGTCCGTCTCGTACACCATCGGCTGGACTGCTACCCTCACCCCAGTGAGCTGGATCAGCGGAGGCTTCTCAGTCTCCGAGAGCTGGAACACTGGAAACACCTACACCTGCACCGGAAGCGCTGGCGAGGATGTTTGCGTCTGGTACAACACCGCTCACACTGCCTGTAAGTTATACAAGGGTTTTCGCATGCGAGGCCCCACAAAAGAAGCGCATCGACTAATTGACCAATAGATACGGTGCAGAACAAGGAGCGAGACTCTTGTGCCGTTGGTGGAGGCTGGGATTCTACTGGCGATCCGTTTGTCATGTACTCACCGAACGAGTCTAACCGAGGCGGCGGTTACTACTGCGTCATCGGGACATGCAGGGCCCAGGGCGATAACTACTGGGATTACAGCGGCCGCGCGGGCGGTCCTTAAGATGGGATCCTTGCAATTCTGCTAGCTTAAAGTCCGAGAGCCCGATGATCCGGGTGAGCATTACCGCCAGTCATATCTGACTGAGATTTGCCCAATAAAATACGTTGACAACATCACATGGAATCATTGGAGTGAGGTGTCGGTGTAGGTAGGTTTGATAGTGCATATTGAGATATTCCAAACTCTCCTTATTAGTGCGTATAGCGGAGCCGCAGAGACTGGAACCTTGTTTATAGTTCTGGTTCAATGACTTGCATTCCTGATCAAGATTCTCAACGGTTTTAGGGTTCTGACGGGACTATCAAGTGAACTAGCAAGGGACACAGATCATCGTGAGGCAGGGGTTGCGGCTGATGCGGAAAATTCATGTTTGATTTAGGTATCTCCATAGCTTCAGAACGACCTCTCTCTAAACTCAACCATTGGCCCGTTTCGTGCACATGTGATATGGTCGTAGAGCTGGAACTCTCCAGGCCTGTGTCTACCATACTCGGCATTCTCGTTGCCGGCTCCAATATCCTTCATGCTTTCAACCACGTTGAAGTCCATCTTCCAGCAGATGATAGCCATAGCAAGACTAAGCTCGGCATGAGCAAGTGCCCTTCCGAGACAGACACGAGGACCGATGGAGAAAGGAACGTGAGCGTCTGGGTTGTGAGGACCAGCATTCTTTCCTTCTGATAGCCATCTCTCAGGTATGAACTCAAAGGGGCTATAGAAGTACTCCTGGTTGTGCTGGATACTGAAGAGACCAGTTCCAACATTGGTGCCCTCGGGGACATAGTGACCGTCGACGATCATGCCGCCCTTGAGGACCTCGCGGAAGGGTGCTGCTGCAACTGGGGGCGTTAGGCGTAAGCATTCCATGATACAAGCGTAGAGGAAGCGACAGGAGTTGAGGGCTGGACCGAGACAGATCTCTTCTCGGGTTGAAAATTTGGAGCGGACTTCACGGGTCAGACGATCCTTCTTGTCGGGGTTCCTAGTAAGATAGAAGAACAGAGACGCCAAAAGGGTTGATGAAGTGTCAGAGCCTGATGATGTTAGTTGATTGTCGATCTTGACGAAAGGGTACTAACCAGCTACGAGCATCAGAATACTCTCGGCAACGATTTCATCCTGGGTCAGTTTGTTTCCTGTAGTTGGGTCTGCAGCATCGAGTAAGCCAGACAAGACATCATCCCCAGACCCACGCTGCACTCTCTCGGTGACCAAGTTGTGAGCAAATCGCAAAAAGTCCTTCCGTCCAGCCACGGAGTTGCGGAAGAGAACCTTGTCCATACGCCGCCACACGACATACGGCCACTGCACAATAACGCTAATACGCTCATTCGAACGAGCAAGCGCAGGCGGGATATGACGGTACCACGGACTTCGAATCAAGTCGAAGTTCTCACCAAAGACAATCGAGGTGACAAGGTCAAAGAAAAGATAATCGCCTGTGTAACACAACATGTGCTGCTGTCAGCGGGGACCCAGTAGTAAGTACAAGGGCGACCAATGGGGAGACGAGCTTACACATTTCTGACATGTTGAACGGCTTCGACACGGTGTTTTCTTTGCCCGTGCTAGCGGGGGGACAGACGTATTCGCAGAAGCGATCAATCATGCCCGTGATCTTGGGCTCGAAGGATCGGATGGCCGAATCCGATAGCTTCTGGCTCAAGATCCGCTTTTTCCACGCATGCTCGTGCCGATCCATCAGGGTGAAGGTGCTGGGAGTTTTGTGGACCATGGCCAGATAAGCAAGGCTCTTGCGCACGTTCTTGTTATGCCCGTAGACATCTAATTATAGCAGTCAGATTATATAAACTTTGGAGAGTCGAAGCGAGGGGGAATAACCTTTGTATGCCTGAGTCGTGTTCATGAGGAGATAATTTGGCGAGTAGCGAACATATGGCCCTGGTGCGGAATGTAAGCGTGTCTATCTCACTGCAGACGAGGGGAGGCGAATGAAACGCTGGGTACACGAACCATATCTCTCATGACATTTCCACATATCAATATGCACATCCCCAATCCAGGCGTGGTAAGCTGCACGGAGCCCTGTAAACTTTCCCCAGAAGGGGCCGGGGTACTTGGCCAGAGGATGGAAGAAGGCGTAGTAGACGACATAGCCGATTACCTATTGCGGGTTAGCCGCCGTTGCCAGTGGCTTGATCACGTCGTCAGTAACTCACCGGAGATAATGCAGCCAGCAGCAGGATGATTAGTAAAGGCGGTGGTGTGATAGATCTCGAGATTCTGATTGCGTAGGGTAGCCAATGGGTTTTCATATGCGACATGGGCATGTCCCACGAAGGTAGGGAGACTACGCCTTGGAGGTCGCGAATCATGGCTGGCTTGGCTTGGCTTAGTTATGTTTTAGTTGGGATGTGGCGGTCAGTGGATGCCGATGGTCCGATGGATTGGGAATTATAATAGTGGTTGATCAAGAACACATTTTTGTAGCTGTCAAGTCTCTCATCTATCTTCTTGAACCCATCACGAACACATGATTTGATGTGGAATTATCCTCAAATCGGACAAACAGTAGCTAACCAAATGCAATTGCGTGGGATTCTTGGATTGCTGGAATACAGGATTGAGGATTGAAGGATTACGGGATCTTTCTTTTATTCTTGTGAATGCCGAGCATCCATCCATCTCTGAGCGATCATGTCCTATCGTGCCGTTCCGTGCCGTCCATGATAGTCTAGCCATTCCGCACTAAAAGTGAATAAACTCGCGATGAACCTATCGGCGGAATTTCTGATGCAACAGTCCCGAGTCATTAGTCCCCTTGCAGTATAGACTCGGGACTCGCCGCAGTGGGATAATCGTGGGGTGGGTGAGTAGTCCTAGTACAACATGTAAGTACAGCAGCTAGAGTAGCCCTTTGTGATGAGACATGCCGCCCTGGGCCTGGGGGGTTGCGTGCGGTGAGCACAAAGCCAATCAAGGTGCCACGCGATATCCGGATACCACTCCGTTGTTTCACCGGGTGTGACATCCATCAGCGTACGTGCGTGCATTCTGGTTGGTATGGGGGGCATGATGACCGCAGCGCCGGTAGGAGTTAAGCCCTGGGGACGGGCTGGGGCTCAGCTCCTACCAAGGGCCTATCTCCAAAGAGGGAGGCAGTAAGCCTTATTAAGCAGTGCGTATATGCACGTTCCAGTTTTTTTTCTTGTTTGCTGACCGAAAACAAAAAAAACAAAAAGTCGCCTCAACATCTTGTCATACACCAGAGCGATTCTGGAACAGCGGCGCTTCTCTCTGCCAAGTAAATGCTCACTACATAATTGTAAGAGCCGCGTAACCTTATTGGCCATATAATCCCCGGCTCTGCTCCGCCTGTCTGACTCGTTCCCACTGTTTTGAGCTCCACTGGGTTTGGTTTGTGCACGAATTGCCGGGTAGAGACCAGATGACGCGCAACTTTAACCCAGGTCGGGGAAGACAAGGGGGGAGCCATGCCTGTTTTGCCCACAAGAGGCAGGTTGTATCTCACTTATTAACCGCTGAACTTTGTTGTGCATGATGGCAAGACAGAAGAGAGACGCATATGTATGCCCTTGCCCTGCAAGAATCCCTTTGAGGCCCGGGGTTTGAGCTAATAGGACACCTCCATCTCACCCCATGCATGATGAGGGAGTCCTAGAGAGACACAATGTATGTATCTTTTGGACGGGGGCCAAGGTTTCGCGTATTCAAACTTTAGTTTGATCGATACAACGCTCAGTACGTGCCGAAGGGGTTGTAAACTGCGTCTTTGACAGGAGAGACATTTTGCAAGTACCCATTTCTGCAGAATAATCAATGAATCTGACACCTACCGGATGGAACCCGGCTTGGCGATCAGGCCCTTTCGAGAGAGAATGTGACGGCCGAGTATGTAGATGCTTGACGTAGGCAGCTAATCAATCAAGTGCCCCCAATCTTTGTACACGCTGTTACACATCATACGATGAGCCCGTTATAAACAGAGTTCGCGCGAAGGTCCAAAAGCACTAGACCAGAGATTAATGTGTTGTTTTCTTTTCGTGATATTCTGTTCATACATACATACATACATACATTGTGCAGTGCATTGCTCAGCCACCAACAGCCAAAACAAACAAAAATGTTTCCTCCATCAAAGAACGGCAGAGACAGGCCAATCGTTGCTGACTGGATGGCGGGTGTCCAGTCCCTTCTTCCCGCGGTGGACTTTGATCACCCCAATGACAGTGCTGAACCTAATCGTCACCCGCCGGATATTAGTGGTGCGTACCAGAACAAATCCGTCTATAACCCCGCGGTCGCATATAGCTTCACCTCCAGAGCAGGTCAACTGATTCGTATTAGCCATTGATTTTGCAACCGACGACTTCAATTTCGCGACAGATCTTACAGATGATGTATTCTCAAACCGACTGCCTCTATTATGCGACGATACATTTGACGATTTCTTCTCATTTGATCAACACGATGCCAAGTAAGCCAAGCTGCACGTTGGTCCCATCTTGTAAAACTCGTTACTAACCAACAGCATCTTATCGCACAGTGGCAGTGACAATTCCTACCCCATCTCCCCATTGACAGAGATGGCCCAATCAGCCAACACGCGCGCCGACGACGATCAACGCAGCAGCAGCCCCCGATCCAAGCGAGCCAACACCACCAACGCAACCACTACTGCAGGAACACAGCAGCAGCAGCAGCGGGACACGCAGGATCTCAGGTGCTGGGACCACGGGTGTAACGGGCAGTTGTTTACGACGCTGAGCAACCTGAAGCGGCACCAGAAGGAGAAATCCAGCCAGCGGCCCTCTTATCCGTGTAACATGTGCGGAGCCATCTTTAGTCGCACCACGGCGAGGAATCATCATATTCAGAATCAGAGCTGTAATAGGATCCGACGACATTCTAATGGGAGGGTACGACCGAATAGAGCGTTGAGATCGTTGACGCAATGAGACTATACTATACGGGTAATGGACTAGATCGATGTTTTCTTTTTCAATATATGATGGTTTTATTTGAGGCTATGCTATGATCTTGGCGACGCAAGCTGCGATTCATGACTCCGCACGAGATGTGACTCAATCGCCCACTGGAGACTGCAGCGAAGAATGAGTTGTGACAGACCCCGCAGAATGATATGTAGACACTCTCGTGGCGCTGCTATTTCTGTATCTGCACGATTCAAGACCGTTTGAAGTTCTGCACAATGCGAGACGCATGTGATGCTGTCGAAACTTGGAGGTGGATATATTTCGCATCACAGTATCGCATTTCCATCGGTGTTCCCTGCTTACACAAGGGATTGACGTCTATTTGGTAGCTGCCGTGTAGACAGGAAGTCCACAAAGGCGCTTGTACCCTTGAGCAGTCAGTAATATCAGTTGTTCCCTCCTCCTCGGTATGTATTCCGCAGTACTGGACGCAGTAGTCTTTTCTCGGCTCTGACCTCTTTTCCTCGACTTCATCTCAAGAGAGCTCTCCATCACCCGAAAGCACCTACACTCATCCGGAATTTGCTCAACAGCGAGATGAATCGTCGTTGAAGTAACTGCCTCAAAGGATCCAATTCCCTGTCGTTTTTTTTTGCATCATCTTAACCTTTAATTTTTCTCGGAAATAGCATACTTTCGTAGTCTCGACGCTGTGCAAGATTGACTTTCGTTAATTAATCCATTCGCATAAGTGAAGTCAAATTAATGACATGCATAGACGATGCGACCGACAGAAAAGTTAGATGCCCTGGGAGACTAAAAACGCCACGATGAGATCTTTATTCTTGATCTGAGGGCGCCCAGCGTTTAAATACTTGGGAGAAGCACGATGATGGCGTGATAGAGTGAGGATAATACGTGCACGCCGTGATTGCATGTGAAACTAGTCCAAGGGGCTTAGCTACGATGTCGAACGAGATGGTCAATCGTCGTAATTACAGGTTATGACGAATCACGTAATGCTGAAGAGGAGTAAAGCGTGATGCTATTCCTTTTTTAGGGGATTTACTATGCTTGATCTCATGCCGTTGGGGAATTTCAGTCTGCCGGGGGTCCGATGACGATGACCGAGACTCCGTGAAAAGCGAGATCTTGTTAAACAGCAGACTCGCACACTCTCATCCTGAAATTATTCTATAATGGATAATACAGAACCGTGCTATTTCCCTGACAAGATCTCTGTCCCAAAAGGGTTATCTTCCAAACAGATTTCATGAACCTTCTTGATCGCTTCACTGCCGCAATGAGGCATATTCCCTCACGCTTATCTCCGGGCCTTCACCGAAAAGTCTCAGATCATATTTGCATCCTCATTCCCTTATCGCTAACCATGTTTTCCCTTATCTCAGTGAACTTAATCCCCCCAAAGTCCTCTCTATTACTGTACTGCGATGCTGACTGCCGCTTACCGTGCCGCTTTCGCGCCACATGGGACAATCCTGCCGATAGCGCCGATCCTGATCCTGATCCTGAGCTTTGATCCTGTCAGCCCCCCCAAGCACTAACCAAGGATCGCCGACCTCAACACCAATTACCTAAGCTCCGAACCGTAGAATACAGCATCATATAGTTGAACAAGATTCTCAAGTAATGTAATTTTCGTAAACGCAATCATTATACCCCAAAATACCCTCTTCTCAATTTCTCACCGCAGCAATGGCTCTCACCGACGCTATGCAGGATATCCTGCACCTTGAACTCGCCAATGCGCTGCACATCAGCACTGAGGAACTAAACCTCGACCAATCATTCCTCGTACAAGGTGGAGATTCCCTCTCTGCCGTTCAGTTCCTCAGTAAATGCCGTCTGCGCGGTATTCACATTGACATCGTGGATACGGTGCAGTGCAAGACACTTGCTGAGCTTGTTGAACGCATCATCTCCAAGCATGAGAGCAATCCACACAATCTCGACCGCGTTGGGAACAGTGACACGAGCACTTCCTCATCAAGCTCTGACGACGCTGCTTCTGCTACGGGGTCTGATAGCACTGATACTGTTCCCGATGCGCGGTTGAAGCAGCTGTCTCAAGATCCAGCCAGGCAGATTGAGAGTATCGGTCCTTGCTCGTCCATGCAGAATCGCATTCTTATCAGTCAGGCTGTTAACCCAGCGGCCTACCAATGCCGCTTTATTCTCAGGATCAAGTCGAGCGTACCAGACTCTTTGACTGCTTCACATATTGCAAACGCTTGGCCTCGCATTGTCGCGCGCCATTCAAGTCTGCGAACGACATTCCTTGAGAGTGAGACTCGCCAGTCAACGTTTGACCAAGTTGTCTGGACAGAAGTCACCCCCAAAGTCACCATCCTCCAAGATGAATCCCAAGTCAAAGCCGATGGCATGCTTAATGCCTTTGAGGCCGGAAGCGTTCCCCATCACATGTACATCTACGCCGCATCCTCTTCAGAACTCATCCTGAGGCTTGAAGTCTCACACGCCGTCATCGACGGCCGCTCTGCAGATGTTCTCCTGTACGACCTCTGCGCAGCATACGAGAACCAACTCCCCGACATAAAAGCCATGCCCTACACAGACTTTGTGCGCATGGAGGAGGAGAGTTTTCAAGATGTTGAGCGCATTGCAGACTATTGGCAGACTTACCTACGCGATGCTGAGGAGACGTATCTTGCAAGCAGTAACAAGCCAAAAGCTGGACTTCACACTCTCCAAGATCGTGTTGACATTCCCGCTGACGAGGCTCGTCGCTTCTGCGACGCTTACGGCGTTACCCTCGTGAGTGTCTGCCAAGTTGCTTGGAGTATTGTCCTTCGTCTCTTCGCGATGAAAGATGACGTTACATTTTCCTATGTCAATTCCGGTCGACAGACTGATCTGCCTGGTATTGACGGAGCAATTGGTCTTTTCATTAGTAGTCTGCTACTGCGCGTCAAGTTCAAAGACGACCCTACAGTCCTGGACATGCTCAAGACTGTTACAGACGATGTCTTTCGAGGAATGGCACATGACAAGGTCCCGTTGATGGCGAAGGGAGCTAAGCTTCCTACGAGTCATAAATGGGGAAACTCGATTCTTTCGTTCCGGAAGGAGTGGAAGCCCAAGTCTACTGGGCACAAAGAGCTCGAGATGAGCTTCTTACGGGGAGTCAGCCCTACAGACGTAAGTGCATACCTCACTCTTCACTCTTCAGAAAGTGCTAACATGTGATAGTATGATCACTCCATCAACGTTGAGATAGGTGAAGGCGGTATTGCAGTTGACTATGACATCTGGACATCAACCACCTCCCAAGCAGACGCCGCCAAGATGCTAAACTGCTTCCTCGAAGCAATCCGCTTCATCATCGCCAACCCATCAGCCAAAGTCAATTCCTTCGACGGCATCTCCTCCAAAGACGCCCAGCATCTACGCGACATCAATGGTGAAGGTAGGCAGCCAGTTGCTTCGTGTATACACACCCTCGTTCAAGAAGTGACGGACCGTCAGCCTGATGCTATGGCGCTGTATGCCTGGGATGGAACCATGACGTATAGAGAACTTGATGCTGCGGCGAGTAGTCTTGCGGAGCACCTTATGAAGTTGGACATTGGACCGGAGGTTATGGTTGGCATTTGTATGGACAAGTCGCGGTGGGCGACTGTCTCTATGCTTGCTGTTCTTAAGTCCGGTGGAATTGTTCTTCCCCTCGGCGCAGACCAACCTCTCTCCCGTCTTCAAACTATCCTCTCCGACACAAAGGCCCCCATCATCCTCGTTGACAACGCTCAGCTCAATCGCCTCAAGGATCTCGGTCCTCAACAACTCATCGAAGTCAACGAGGCTCTCTTCCAAACTCTCCCCTCTGCCTCTCGCTCTGCCTGTACCACTGTTTCCACAGATAACGCAGCTTGGGTCGTCTACACGTCCGGCAGCACAGGTACACCAAAGGGTGTAGTTCTGCAACACTCTGCCCTCTGCACAAGTATCACATCGCATGGAACTGCCTTTGGAGTCAAGGGTGCGCGCGTGCTTCAATTCGCTTCTCACACATTCGACGTGACGATCCAGGAGGTCTTTACCACGTTATGTATGGGAGGCTGCGTCTGCGTCCCTACAGAAGATGATCGCGTCAACCATCTCCAGTCCTTCATCTCCTCCGCCAAAGTGGACTTTCTCTCACTCACTTCCACTGTCGCCGGTCTTCTCGATCCCTCTCAACTTCCACTGATCAAGACCGTCATCCTCATGGGCGAACCCGTCAAACCCGCTGTTCTCGATCTCTGGAAAGACCAAGCCTCCGTTCTTGAATCCTACGCTCCTTCTGAGTGCAGTATCTACGCTACTGTGTCACCCCAACCAATGAAGCACATCTCTCAGGTCTCTGTTCTCGGCATTCCGCTCGCGAGTTGTTTCTGGGTCGTCGATCCCAAGAATTACAATCGTCTGTGTCCAATTGGCGCGCCGGGAGAACTCCTCATCGAAGGCCCGCTTCTTGCGAGGGGGTATTTGAACGATGAGGTCAAGACGAACAAGTCGTTTATCGTTGATCCCGAGTTTGTGGGCAAGTATGATCTTGGGAGGGGTAGACGGATGTACAAGACTGGCGATTTGGTGAGGCAGAATGATGATGGGTCTTATACGACGTTGGGGCGACAGGATACGCAGATCAAGATCCGGGGACAGAGAGTTGAGGTTGATGAGATTGAGTATCACATCACGCGTCATCCTTCTTCTATCCAGGCTGTTGTTCTGTACGTCCATGGTCAGCTTGTCGCTGCGTTCAGTCTTCCAAGCGATGGTGCAGCGTACAGCGCTGCAGCGTTAGATGGGGAGAATGCTGTGGACAAACCAGCTGCTATGCTCGTCGCTTCAGAGGTTCAGCTCTACTTGTCGCAGTATGTACCTGATTACATGATCCCGCGACTCTGGATCCCCATGGCGAGCTTACCTATCAATTCATCCGGCAAAGCTGATCGACGTCGCATCTCGGAATGGATCAAGAACCTGGACCTCTCTTCTTACTCTGATCTGGAGCACCAAGTCGAAGACGGCCTGCACGTAACATCCACTGAGCGACAGCTCCGAGAGATCTGGAGCAACGTTTTGAACAAGCCCATCAACCACATCAGCTACCGTCGCTCATTCCTCTCTCTCGGCGGCGACTCCATCACAGCGATGCAAGTCGTGTCAGCCTGTCGCAAGCAAGGCCTCATCGTAACCGTGCGGCAAATCCTCCAGAGCCCTGCGATCTCTGAGCTTGCGCTACGAGTCAAAGAGGCAAGCGATAAATTGGGTGATGAGCAGCTTCCTATTGAGATCCCCGATGAACCGTTTGACCTCTCACCCGCGCAGAAGATGTTCTTCCAAGACATTGCTCCCTCAGGTCTTAGGGCAGATGGACCTCATCGCTTCAACCAGAGCGTGTGTTTCCGCATCCCTCAGGATGTGTCAGTGAATACAGTTGCTCGTGCGGTTGAGGCCATTGTCACCAAGCATGCTATGCTTCGGGCACGCTTCCAGACTGATACTGACAGTCAAGGCTGGCAGCAGCGTGTTGAGAAGCAGATCATGGGATCGTATCGCTTCCAGACTCACAAGGTCATTGACGATGCTGCGACAGACGACATCATCCGCCACTCGCAAGGATCCTTGGATCTTGAGTACGGACCTGTTTTCGCTGTTGATGTCTTTGAGATGGACGATGCGCAGCTTGTCAATTTGACTGCGCATCATCTTGTGATTGATCTCATGTCTTGGAGAATCCTCGCAGCTGATCTCGAGCATTTCTTGCGCTTTGAGACGCTGCAGCCTTCTCTGTCGCTGCCTTTCCCTACTTGGTCCAAGGCTCTTATGAACCAGGCCAAGACTGTTGCAATGCCGGAGGACAGCGACGTCGGGTCCTGTTCGTACTGGAGTCTTGAGCCTGGTTCTTTTGTTCGTGAAGACCAGGTGGTTGAGAAGCTTGCAATTGATGCGGATGTCAGCGCTCAATTGCTGGGTCCAGCAAATGAATCTTTGCAAACTGGTGTCACAGACATTCTTCTCGCTGCTCTGCATCAATCCTTTGCAGATGTCTTTACCGACCGATCAACACCCACTATCCACGTCGAAGGTCACGGTCGAGATGCAGGCGGTGATGTCTCCGAGACAGTCGGCTGGTTCACAACCGTAACTCCCCTCAAAGTGACGCACACCAACACTGGCTTCATCCCCGTCCTCCAACAAGTCAAAGACCACCGCAAGCTTAACGCCGACACGACCGCCCTCAACTTCGGAGCCAAGTACAAGTCCCCCTCCCAGAACCTCATCGAGATCCTCTTCAACTACCACGGCCAATTCCAGCAACTCGATCGCGCAGACGGTCTTCTCAGCATTCACAAGCTTCACTCCGCCGAGACTTCCATCGGCGACAAAGTACGCCAACAAGCCGCCGTCACAATCGAAGTCTCCGTTGAATCTGGCCGTGTTTGCATCAGTGTAGGTTTCAGCCGTCGCACACCTAAGGGCAATGATGTGCGACGATGGTTAAAGCGCTATGGAGAGGTTATAACCTCTGCGGTAAGTGAACTAATGAGTACAGAACGAACAGCCACGGCGAGCGATTATCCGCTTTCGCATTTGAGCAGCGCCGACCTCGTTGCGCTGAAGAAGCATATTCTTGAACCGACGGGTGTTAGCTGGGATGCTGTTGAGGATATATTGCCTTGTTCGTCTACGCAGCAGGGTATTTTCATCAGTCAATTGAAGTCGCCGACTACGTACAGATTGAGACAGACGTGTCGCGTTGTGCCCACTGGTTCTCAGGGTGTTGATGTCAAGAGACTTGGGGATGCCTGGCGACAAGTCGTTAGCAATCATTCCATCATGCGCACACTCTTCACCATGGTTCCATTCAATGATCGTTTCTACCAAGTCGTTCTCAAGTCCGTTGAACCTGACATTCGTTTCATCACTTGCGCTTCTGAGGCAGAGGTTCAAGAGTGCATTGCGAGCCATGCGCTTATGGAAGATCATCTCGGTCGACCTTCCCATCGCTTCTTGGTCATTTCGACAGAAGACGGCCATGTCTACGGCCACTTTGAGATCAGCCACGCACTCGTTGACGCATCATCCGTTCAACTCCTCGTCAACACCCTCCTTCAAGCCTACGAAGGCGCTGCGACCATTTCTGGCTCCGACTACGGCACTTACATCTCGTTCTTAGAGCAAGGCTCCGAGCAAGACGACCTGCGCTACTGGGAGAGGCGTCTAGCCACTGTCGAACCCTGCCAACTCCAACTCGGCGAGGATCTCACCACAGAAGAAGACGCGGGCCATTCTGTGTCTACAGCTATGCCGGACATGAGCACCCTCCAGAGACTCTGCCAATCCAACGACATCACCCCCGCCAATGTCCTCCAACTCGCATGGGCTCTCGTCCTCTCCTCCCGAACACAGCTCGATGAAGTATGCTTCGGCTATCTCTCCAGCGGGCGTGACATCCCCATCGACGGGGCGGATACACTAGTTGGACCGATGATCAACATGATCGTGTGCAACATTGCGCTGGACTATAGTCAAAGCTGCGTTGATGCTATGAAGGATATACAGGATCGCTTCCTCGATAGCTTTGAGCATCAGCGTGTTTCCTTGGCGACCATTCAGCATTCACTGTCGAGCTCACAACAATCCTTGTTCAACACTACTGTCTCGTATGTTCGAGCCCCGAACCTGAGTGGTGCTGCGCGCGGTATTCAGTCGATTCGCTTGGAGAGGGTCGCAGCTGATGAGTCTACCGAGTATGACTTCAATCTCAGCATGTTAGAGACAGAGAGCGGCATCGACATCGCACTACAGTACCTCCCCGGCGCCGCTTCCACAAAGACAGCCCAACGCCTTCTCAACCACCTCAAGCATGTTGTGCAGGTTCTCAGCACCAGTGAGACTACCTCTCTCCTCGGCGACCTTGATCTCGTCCCCGCAGAAGACAAGCAGCTCATCACCTCCATTAACCGCGAAGTTCCAAAGTCTCTTGACTCCTGCGTCCATCTGCTCGTCCAGGACATGACCAACCGCCAACCCAACGCTCTCGCCTTCCACGCATGGGACGGATCAATGACCTATCGCGACCTCGACCTCGCCGCTAGCACTCTAGCCAAACACCTCGTGACAAACCTCAACGTTGGGCCAGAAGTCATGGTCGGTATCTGCATGGACAAGTCCATCTGGGCAGCTATGTCCATGCTCGCAGTCCTCAAAGCAGGCGGTGTCGTTCTACCCTTAGGAGTCCAACAACCACTCTCTCGACTTCAGACCATCCTCAAGGATACACAAGCCTCTATTATCCTCGTTGACGCAAAGCAGAAAGCTCGTCTGGCTGGCGTTGACTCAGAGCTCATTGAAGTCAACCGCCAGTTCATGGATGGTCTCGTCCCCGCCGAGTTCGGGTTCTCGAATCCCGCTGTGCAGCCTGACAATGCGGCGTGGGTCGTGTACACTTCTGGAAGCACCGGTGTACCCAAGGGCGTTGTGCTACAGCACTATGCGCTGTGTACGAGCATGCGATCTCACGGTGCGGCATTCAGCCTTGTTCCATCGTCTCGAGTGCTGCAGTTTGCTGCTTACACTTTCGATGTTACTATCCAAGAGACCTTTACGACGCTTTACTACGGAGGCTGTGTGTGCATTCCTTCAGAGGAGGAACGTCTCAATGATCTGGAGGGATGCATCGTGTCAATGGACGTCAACTTCGTCTCCCTCACCTCAACAGTCGCTGGTCTATTGTCGCCGTCCAAGATGCCGCTCGTCAAGACTCTCATCCTCATTGGTGAGCCAGTCAAGCCTTCGGTCTTGGACCTCTGGATGCCACAGGCATCATGCTTGGATGCATACGGACCATCTGAGTGCAGTATCCAGAGCGCCATCTCCCCCGAACCAATGACGGACCGTCGACAGGCCATGATCCTAGGCACACCATTAGAGTCATGCCGCTTCTGGGTCGTCGACTACCGCGATTACAACAAGTTATGCCCCGTCGGTGTACCAGGTGAACTCCTCATTGAAGGTCCTCACCTCGCTCGCGAGTATCTCAACGACGCAACCAAGACCGCCAACTCCTTCATCACAGATCCAGATTTCCTTTCCGATCTTGGTATCGAGTCTACTGGTCGTCGTATGTATCGCGCCGGTGACTTGGTGCGACAGAACGACGATGGCACATACTCCAACTTAGGCCGACGTGATCAACAGATCAAGATCCGCGGCAAGCGTGTTGAAGTCGGCGAGATTGAGTATCACATCTCACGTCATTCCTCCGGCATTCGCGCCTGTGTCGTGTTCACAACCAGAGGATCCACCGATGGTCAACTCGTGACTGCATTCAGTGTTCCCCATGATGATAAGGCTGCGCACGACGAGACAGCGTACAACGGCATCGCAGGTCGCGACGGGATCGACACAACAGCCGCACTCCTCCTCGCGTCTGAGATCCAGATGTATCTCTCCCAACACATCCCCGACTACATGATTCCTCGTCTTTGGATCCCAATGACTACCCTCCCCATCAACTCCTCCGGCAAAGCTGATCGCCGCGCTGTAACCGAGTGGATCAACAGTCTCAGCCCAACAGAGCTCGCTTCATACTCTGAGCTCGAAAGCGCCGCTGAAGAAGCTTCTCTCAACGTTACTCCCACCGAACAGAAGCTTCGCGAGATCTGGAGCTCTGTTCTCAACGTTCCGAATGTCAGCTACAGACGGTCCTTCATGTCGCTAGGCGGTGACTCCATCACCGCTATGCAAGTCGTCTCTGCGTGCCGCGAGATCGGACTCGTCGTTACCGTTCGCGACATTCTTCAGAGCCCTGCTATTTCTGACCTTGCAACACGCGTCAAGGCTAGTGATGGCGAGGTATTCTCCGCTGAGATACCAGATGGACCTTTTGAGCTGTCGCCTGCTCAGAAGATGTTTTTTGAGCACATTGCGCCTGCTGGACTCAAATCGGAGGGATCTTATCGGTTCAATCAGAGTGTTTGCTTCCGTCTTCAATCTGAGGGTGTCAGCGAGGGAGCTGTCGCCAAGGCCATTGAGGCTGTTGTGACAAAGCATGCTATGCTTCGTTCTCGCTTTGTGTCGCAAGAGCATGGATACCAGCAGTGGATTGAGAAGCACATCCCCGGTTCTTACAGGCTCAAGTCTCACAGTGCCAACGATGATACTGCCGTGCAAGCGATCATGCTTCAATCACAGAGCACCCTCGATCTCGAACACGGTCCTGTCTTTGCAGCAGAGTTCATCCAGACTCCCGATCGCCAGCTTCTCTTCCTGACCGCTCACCATCTCGTCATCGATCTCATGTCATGGCGAATCATCGCCAAGGACTTGGAGCAGATTCTACAAAGTGGTTCCATGGTTACCTCGCAGTCTCTTCCTTTCCCGACGTGGAGTAACGCTGTGCTCCAGCAGGCCCAGTCACTTGACCGTGTCACTGAGGCTGATACCTCGGCTTCGTGGTCATACTGGGGTCTTCAGCCTGGGGAGTACATCACCGAAGATCAGGTCTTTGAGACTGTTCAGCTGGATCAGCATGTCACTTGTCAACTTCTGGGCCCAGCCAACGAGCCTTTACGCTCTGGCGTTGCAGATATCCTCCTCGCCGCGCTATCAACCTCCTTCCGTCACTCTTTCACCGATCGATCTGGGCCCTCAATATTCATCGAAGGCCACGGTCGCGATACCCAAGCTCTGGACATCAACTACGATCTCTCTGACACAGTCGGATGGTTCACAACCGTCACACCCCTCAACATCTCCGACGAAACCAGCTTCGTCTGCACCCTTCGTCAAATCAAGGATGTTCGCAAACTCAACTCCGGTCGTGAAGTCCTCGACTTTGCAGCCCATCGCTCCCAGCCAATTGAAGTCCTGTTCAACTACCACGGTCAATTCCAGCAACTTCAGCGCTCAGACGGTCTTCTCACTCTTGACAAGCTTCACCAATCTGTTGGACAACTTGATGCTTCTGTTGGTGGAAAGGTGCGACAACATGCTGCTCTCAGCGTTGAGGTGTCGATTGATGATGCGGGCACGACGCATCTCATGGTTGGCTATCCTCGACAAAGTCCCAAGAGTCAGGCCATTCGGGATTGGCTTGGGGAGTATGCGCGTGCTATTACACAGGGTGTTCAAGAGTTGGTGGGAGCTGAGCCGATGTGCACGATCAGTGACTTCCCTCTTGCTCAATTGACCAACGATGACCTGGACACGCTGTATCAATATTTTCTCACGCCAGGATCCATCTCATGGGCGAATGTCGAGAGCGTTCTTCCCTGTTCGCCGATCCAACAGGGTATTCTCCTCAGTCAACTGAGAGCACCATCACGCTACCGTCTCAAGCAGACTTGTCGCATTCTCCCTGCCGATCCATCATCACCAGTTGACATTGCGCGACTCGCAAATGCCTGGCGCCAAGTCGTTGGGCAGCATTCCATCATGCGAACCATCTTCACTGGCGCCTTGTCACACCACGATCGCTTCTACCAAGTCGTTCTCAAGGCTCTTGAAGCTGACATTCAGATCATTGAGCCTTGTTCCAATGACGAGGAAGTCCAGCAATTCATCAAGCACCACGCTCTGCTTCATGATCCCGTTGGACGTCCTTCGCACCGCTTCCTCATCATTCCTACAGTTGATGGTCATGTTTTCGGGCATTTCGAGATCAGCCACGCTCTTGTTGACGCTTCTTCCGTTCAACTCCTCGTGAACGACCTTCTCCAAGCTTACGAATCTCTTTCCCCAACCAAGACAGCAATCTCTCTGTCGCGCAACTCCGACTACGGTAGCTACGTCTCCTTCCTCGAGCAACACCGCCATTCCGAACAAGAAGATCTCCAATACTGGAAAGATCTTCTCCAAACTGCAGAGCCATGCCATCTCCAACTCGGCCAACAACACCACGACACGTCAGAGTTGGATACGGGCCATGCTGTCACCGCTCACATCCCCGACATCTCCGTCCTTCGCGACATGTGCCGCAACTACAACGTCACCGCCGCAAACGTAGCTCAATTGGCTTGGGCTTTGGTGCTAGCCTCTCGCGTGGAGTTGGACCAGATTTGCTTCGGGTACCTTTCTAGCGGTCGTGACATCCCCATCGATGGTGTTGAGAGGCTCGTTGGACCTATGATCAACATGATGATCTGTTATGTCCAATTGGACTACACCTCCACGACTGTCGATGTCATCCGACAGATCCAAGACCGTTTCTTCAAAGGTTTTGATCACCAGCGTGCTTCTCTAGCCTCAATCCAGCACTCTCTCCAAGGAACACAGCAACAGACACTCTTCAACACCACCGTTTCATACACACGCGCACTAAACATGGACGGTGCGACAGACAACAACTCGATCAAGCTTGAGCGGGCTTCAGCAGATGAATCAACAGAGTATGACTTCAACCTAAGCATTCTCGAGAATGACCAGAGTCTTGATCTCGTTCTTCAATACATCCCCGGCGTCGCAAGCCACGAAGTCGCTCAGCGCCTGCTCAACCAGCTCAAGCACGTCATCCAGGTCCTCAGCCAGCACACCACCTCCACTCTTGCCGATCTGGACCTGGTTCCTACCGAGGAGAAGCACGCTATCGTTGCTAAGAACAGAGAAGTTCCCAAGCCTGTTGCTTCAACCATCCATGCTTTATTCCACGATGTTTATGAGCGTCGACCAGATGAGATGGCCGTCTACGCATGGGACGGCATCATGACGTTCCGAGAATTGGAAGTCGCCGCTGGCAATCTCGCCGGCTATCTCATGGATCTCGGTGTCGGACCTGAGATTATGGTCGGTATCTGCATGGATAAATCCCGTTGGGCTGTCGTCGCAATGTTAGCTGTGCTCAAAGCAGGCGGCGTTGTCCTCCCCATGGGCGTGCAGCAGCCCTTACCCCGAGTGCAGACCATCATAACCGATACCCAAGCCCCAATCATCCTAGTCGACGATAAACAACTATCGCGTCTCGCAGAAACAGGTCCACGTCTCATCAAAGTCGACGCCGCACTCCAAGAAACCCTCAAGCCCAGCACAAGAGTCTGCTCTACCGTCAACACCGACAACGCCGCTTGGGTAGTCTACACCTCTGGAAGTACAGGAACGCCCAAGGGCGTCGTTCTTCAGCATTCAGCTCTGTGCTCTAGTATTCGCTCGCACGGCGACGCGTTTGGCGTTCGCGATGGATCGAGGGTTCTTCAATTCGCGTCGCATACCTTTGACGTCACGATTCAAGAAGTTTTCACAACGCTCTGCCAGGGCGGATGTACTTGTATTCCCTCTGAAGACGAGCGCATCAATCACTTACAGACCTTCATCGCAAAAGCAGAGGTCAACTTCTTGTCTCTGACTTCGACGGTCGCAGGGCTGTTGGACCCCGCGCAGCTCCCGCTTGTCAAAACAGTTATCCTCATGGGAGAGCCCGTCAAGCCAGCAGTCATGGACTTGTGGAAAGACCAGGCCATCGTATTGGAGTCATATGCACCCTCAGAATGTTCCATCTACGCGACTGTTTCTCCAAGACCCATGAGGCACATCAGCCAAGTTCCTGTGCTGGGTGTCCCACTCGCAAGCTGCTTCTGGGTCGTCGATCCAAAGGACTTTAACCGTCTTGTGCCCATCGGTGCGCCTGGTGAGTTGCTCATCGAGGGACCATTGTTAGCACGCGGCTATCTCGGCGACGAAGAAAAGACAGCGAAATCCTTCCTTATTGATCCTGACTTCACCAAGCATCATGGTCTTCAGCCTGGAAGAAGGATGTACCGAACAGGCGATCTCGTCCGTCAAAACAGCGACGGTTCTTATACCTCGCTAGGACGCAGAGACACACAGATCAAGATCCGTGGTCAACGTGTTGAATTTGGCGAGATTGAATACTGGGTTGTGCGCTCAGCACCTGAAATCTCTCAAGCGGCTGTTATGCTACTCGATGGTCCTGCCGGTCAATCTTCAGTGCTGGCTGTGGCGCTGGAAATTCCTGATGGCGGGGAAAACAGCGCTGTGGATAATAATCTACAGGGCTTGTCGCAGGCTGATCTACTGGAGCCCACCATCGCCATGCGAGAGTCATTCGAGGAAGTACGAGGCCATCTCATCTCCGTTCTTCCGCGATACATGGTCCCTGATATCTTCATCCCCATGTCCCGACTACCTCTCAACTCTTCGGGCAAACTCGATCGTCGCGCGATTGACTTGTTCCTGAAGGGCATGAAGCCAGAAGAGCTCGACATCTACCGTTCCAATGCAGCGGCCAAGGCGGATGTATCTACCGAGACCGAGCGACAGCTCCAGCAGCTCTGGGCCAGCGTTCTCGGAAGACCAGCCAATACCGTCGGAGCAAAGGACAGTTTCTTCCACCTCGGCGGCGACTCCATCACCGCGATGCGTCTCGTCGAAGCATCCCGCAGCACAAACATGCTCCTCCGCGTCGCCGACGTCTTCGAACACCCTCGTCTCTCCGAACTCGCCAGCATTCTAGACTCACGAATGGCTGAAGGACACGGTCAATCATTGTCTGCGTCAATCCCGGCGCCGTTTTCTCTCTGGCCCGAACACGGCGCCGAGAAAGAAGTGGGTCTCCGGGCCGAGATTTCGGAGCGGTGCGGTGTCATGGCGGAGCAGATTGAGGATGTTTATCCGTGCACGCCGCTTCAAGAGGGGTTGCTTATTGCTACTGCTCGGCAGCCGAGTGCGTATGTCAGTCGAAGAATCTTTTCTTTGAGCGATGAGATCAATGTGGTGAGACTGCAGGCTGCTTGGCAGAAGATGGCTGAGGCCGCGCCTGTTCTGCGAACGCGTATCCTACTGGGTCTTGCCTCTGGTTCAGTGCAGGTTGTTGTCAACGAACCGCTTGAATGGCACACTGCGTCTTCACTGGAAGAGTACATCGACCACGACAGTGCATTAAGTATGACAGAGGGCAAACCGCTCATGCGCTTCGGCATCATCGACTCCAACAGCGAGCGTCTTCTCGTCTGGACAGCTCATCACAGCGTCTACGACGGCTGGAGCTTAACAATGATGTATCGCCAAGTCTCCAATATGTACTGGCACGACGCTACGCCACTCTCAGCACCCTACACGCCCTTCATCGCTTATCTCGGCCAGGCTGATCCCACCAAAGCAGCGACGTATTGGCGCGAGCAGCTTCAGGGTAACCCCACTGCATTCCCAACTCTGCCCTCCGTGCGATACCAGCCTCAGCCGCGACAGAAGATTGTGCAGAGTCTTGACTTTGCGAGACAAGGAAAGTCTGAGGTTTCGCTGTCGAATTTGCTTCGTGCTGCTTGGGCGCTTATGGTTGCCAAGTATTCGGGTAGTAATGATGTTGTGTTTGCGGTGACGCTCTCGGGACGGAATGCACCTGTTCATGGCATCACTGAGATGCTCGCGCCGACTATTACTACTGTTCCTGTGAGGGTGCGCATCCATCCGTCTACCACTGCCAAAGACTTCCTTCAGGCTGTTCAGCAGCAGGCAACAGAGATGATTCCTTTCGAGCACACTGGCCTCCAACGCATTGCAGAGCTTGTCCCTGACGCAGCCGCAGCCCTTGACATGCAACACCTCTTTGTGGTTCAGCCTGCTGCCGATAGCGACGATGCAGCCGAGTTCCCTGGTCTTGTGCACCGACAGGACATCTCCGAGCAGTTCGATGACTATTCGCTCACCGTCGAGTGTAGCATTGGCGCAAAGGGCATCTCAATCGAGTCCCGATTTGACGATGCAGTCATTTCAACAGCCCAAATGCAGCGCATGTTGCAGTCCTTCGCTCATATCGCCAGTCAATTGGAGCAAGCTGAGAGTGCATCAGAAGGCACAGCAATTTCCGACTTGGACACTCTGAGCCCTCAAGACCTGGATCGCATCCTCTCTGTCAATACCGGTCCCGTCCCCAGCGTCGAGCGTTGTGTACACGAGCTCATCTTCGACATGGTATCCCACCAACCTGACGCAACAGCCATCAGCGCATGGGACGGCACCTTCACCTACAAACAACTCAAGCATCTCTCCGGCAAGCTCTCCGACCACCTCGTCAGTCTCGGCGTTCGTCACGGCACTAGCGTCGGCGTGTGCATGGATAAATCTCAATGGGCTGCTGTTTCGATGCTCGCCATCTTACGCGCCGGCGGTGTCGTCGTTCCACTGGGCGTCCAGCTCCCTCTTGGCCGTCTCAAGCTCATTGTTGATGATGCAAAGGTCGGTGTTGTACTGGCTGATCAGAAGCAAACTGAACGGCTGGCTGGTCTGGGCCCCGAGATGTTTACTGTTGATGAGTCGCTGCGCAAGAGGGTCTCCTTCAGTGATGTTGGCATTCCAGATAAATGGTATACTCGCGTCACGGAGATCAACGTCAATCAGCCAGCCTGGATTGTGTATACCTCCGGCAGCACAGGTACTCCAAAGGGCGTGGTCCTTACTCATGCTGGTATCTCGTCTAGTCTGGAGAGTCAGAAGAAGGTCTTTGGTTTGAGCAAGACGTCACGAGTGCTTCAATTCGCAGCGCATACCTTTGATGCTGCTATCCAGGAGATCTTCACTACGCTGTCAGCTGGAGGATGTGTCTGTGTGCCCTCTGAGGATGAGAGGATGAGCGATCTGCAGCATTTTATCATTGAAAGGGCGGTCAACTTCTTGTCCATCACGCCCACGGTCGCTGAGCTTCTTAAGCCATCTCAGCTACCTAACATCAACACGGTCGTGTTACTCGGTGAACCCGTCAAGCCGTCAGTTCTGGACTTGTGGATGGACCATCACGCAGACATTATCGGTGGATATGGCCCAACCGAATGTTCCATCTACGCCATCGTCTCAGCGACTCCATTCACAGACAGGAAGCAAGCCAACATCCTTGGCGCTCCTCTACCAAGTTGCCGTGTTTGGGTCGTCGATCCAGATGACTACAACAAACTTTGCCCAATTGGCGCACCGGGTGAGCTTCTCATCGAAGGACCTCAGGTGTCGAAGGGCTATCTGAATGATGTCGCCAAAACAGATGGTGCGTTCATCACCGACCCTGGTTTCACATCTCGTTACGGGTTGGGCAGTGGACATCGCATGTACCGCACAGGTGACTTGGTTCAACAGAATGATGATGGTACATACACCAATCTCGGTCGGAGAGACACACAGATCAAGATTCGAGGTCAGAGAATTGAGTTGGGAGAGATTGAGTACTCAGTGGTACAATCATCGGAGGATATTAGATCAGCTGCGGCTGTGTTTGTCAAGAGGGAGGATAGACCTACGATTGCGGTAGCGGTGGAAGTCGGAGAGGGACAGGTTGGAGATGGAGTGTTGGCTCCGTCAGAAACACTACAAAAAGCGTCGGAAGAGATTCGTGTCAAGCTCGCCGAGGTACTACCTCAGTACATGATTCCCGATTTCTTCATTCCCATGAGTAAGTTGCCGGTGAACTCATCAGGCAAGCTTGACCGACGAGCGATTACCAAAGTGTTGGAGGATATGGACGACAACAAATTGGAGGAGTATCGCCTTACGACAGGTACTAAATTGGTACCTGTCTCGACAGACATGGAGAAGCAGCTTCAGCAGCTCTGGAGTCAAGTGCTCAGGCGACCTGTGGAGTCAATCGGCGCAACCGACAACTTCTTCCACCTCAACGGAGATTCACTCGCTGCTATTCAGCTCGTCGCAGCTGCAAGGGCCGTCGATCTCAAGATGACGGTCGCTCAGATCTTCCAGAGCCCTGTCTTGAGGGATCTCGCCGACCATCTCGCGCAAGCTACTCCTTCTCACGAGTCGACAAGCAATCATGTTGAGGGCGTCGACGACGCAACACAAGCCGCGATCAAGGCTACTCTCCCAAGCCACTTGAGCGTTGAGAAGATCCTCGAAACAACCGAGTTCCAATCTCTTGTTCTGCACGAACATACACATGGTCGATGGCTCATGCACGCGACAATAACATATAACCAAAAGGTCAACAAGCAGCGCGTCTACACAGCGCTCCAAACCACAGTCGCCAAGAACGAAATCCTCCGAACAGTCTTCACCCAACACGGCGGAAAACAATACCAAGCCATCCTCGCCAACTTCACCGTTCCCTTCCAAGAACATACCACCTCTTCCGACCTCTCTACCTTCTGCAAGTCCCTCATCCAAGAAGATCAGAAGAACCATCTTGCGCTTCACGAGCCCCCCTTCAAGACATGGTTCGTGCAAGGCGAACACAAGGATAGTCTTGTGATTAGGATCTCCCACGCGCAGTACGATGGTATGTCGCTGCCGATCTTCTTCCAGCAGCTTCAGGCGCGGGGTGAAGCGGATGTTGAGGTTGAGGCGCCACGACAGATGTCGTATTATGTTGATGCGCTGAGGGCGATTGATACGAAGCCCGCGATGAAGTTCTGGGGTGATTTGCTAAAGGGATCGAGTATGACTAGCCTACCTGGTGTTTCGCCAACTAGCAAGGCTATGTCAGGCTCTTATATCGTCAAGACGATGCCGTCGCCAAAGGTTGAAGGGTCAGGACTCACGGTGTCATCATATCTCAAGGCCGCATGGGCAATGGTCCTCGCCAAAGCAACAGGAACATCCGACGTCGTCTTCGCCCATCTTGTATCAGGCCGCTCCCTACCAATCGACGACATCGAAAAGGTCAACGGCCCATGCGTCAACCTCATCCCCATCCGCGTCAACACCGCTCAACCCCACAGCACCATTCTTCACCAAGTCCACCAGCAGCACATCTCAGCTTTACCACACGAACACCTCGGCTGGGAGACTATTTTCCGTCAGTGCACAAACTGGCCTACTTCCACAGACGTGCCCCGCTTCTCTTCTATTCTTCAGTATCAGAACCTGCCTGAGGCGCAGAAGAGCTTTGGCATGCATGGCGCTGAGTGTAGTGTTGACTATACTGTTGTGCCGCCTGATGTTACGGATGTTTGGGTTACTGTTGAGCCGAATGGTGGTGAGATGAGTATTGTGGCGGGATACTCGGAGGAAGTTATTGCGAAGGAGGTGGTGGAGGGTCTGATGGAGGATCTTTGTGTGGTGTTGAATAGCATTGAGGCTTGAGATTGATAGTCCGCGATTTTCCTAGAGTCACCTTGGTTCCGCTGCGAATATTGGATGCTGGAGTTTGGAGTTTGGAGTTAGCATTGGTGTTACTTGTTGCATCTATAGATCGAATTAGCTGGGTTCTCATAGAAATTAGTTATCTTTCTTCTCTTCAATCATGCACCTCGAGAATATTTATGTCTTTGCGTTCGTCTGTGCCTTGATGATCCTGACTTACAGCAAGCAGCTCAGTGCCCCGAAACACAGCTCGCTACAGTTAGTTGTAAGTGCTAAGACCACTGTAGTCAGGGCCTGTATTTGCGATCACAGACACGGTCATAAAACCTGGCCCATGACATTCACATGTCTCCTTACGGTTGTATTGGAACCACTAGCTTATTTTATCATCTGTATTAAATATCTTGTTCAACTTAAAGATGAATAGACAGGTCATTGAACTAGATGTGCTATCCCGGGCTAAAACGTCCAATTGCTCCCTCACTACCTCCATCAAAACCATCGTGGATCAAGTCAAGATGGTTCGGCTTGCTAATTAACTCAATTCCCTTCTTTCTTTGATCTTCAACACGTCTCCAATCCCACTCGCCATCTTTACTGATACCGACATCCGAAATACCTAGCTCCGATGCTTCCAGTTCCCGCTCGCCAATTGCCCATCCTCCAGGTCGGGTAGGCAACAAACCAGCCTCCTCCAGCACAGTCGACGGCGGCACGGTAAGGCGCTTTAACTTAAAGACATACTTACTCACTGCAGTAGCGTATATCTTCTTGCTTAGATCTCCTGGATTCTTGAGGAGTGGCCGGGTCGCTGTTCTTGCAAACCGCGGATCGAGCCACTCTGTCGGCAGCGCTGTACCTTTCGGCACGAAATGCGTAACAATGTATAACCACTTGCGATCCCAAGTCAAGACATAACTCCACATCTCAACTTGTTTGTACGCCGTGATCTCGCGTCTGAAACAAGTTTCAACAGCACCAAGATTTATCCCGAGTCTTCCGCTCATCGGAGCCCCGGTCTTTGGATCAAGAACAATTCCGAGCTTGGTGTTGTTGGATAATCGATGGAAGCCATGTCGGAAAAGGTAAGCAATTAGATGCGCGCGCCCAACGTCAAGGTCGGCGAAGTATGTCGAGTTGGACTTGTGGAGGTAGTAATCGACTTCGAGGAGGGAAGTGGAAGTCGAGGAGATGATAGGCTTGAAGAGGGCTTTGGGACCTAATTGGGGTGACTTGCGGAGGACTGTATGATA
This sequence comes from Fusarium brevicatenulatum, assembly GCA_013363135.1. Taxonomy (NCBI): domain Eukaryota; kingdom Fungi; phylum Ascomycota; class Sordariomycetes; order Hypocreales; family Nectriaceae; genus Fusarium; species Fusarium brevicatenulatum. The sequence goes on along the minus strand of JABEEJ010000362.1, from coordinate 6,394 downwards.
CGAGATTGTGTACAGAACGCGCAGCTACGTCTTATTAGCGCATGCCCCGGTAGTAAGAGATCTGGCGACTTACTGTCCAGACAAATGGCATAGATTTGAAGTTTGATACCACGAATATGATAATGAATAATCCCAAGATTCGCGTGCCTGTAATTTTGAACTGGAAGCGGTGTTCTATCTCATCCGTCTTGTCGAAAGCAGCGACCAGAATCGCAAAGATCAGGACACTGAGGCCCAGTGTCTTCAACTTGCCCAAGCCAAACGCCATGATGACTCCCAACCGAGATTCCTCTGGAAGATTGAGGCAAAAGTAGGTGATACTGACGTGCGAGAAATTGAGAATGACACAACGGAAGAATATGTCTCGATGCAGCAACTGTCATATTGTCTTACATGGAGATTTCGAGGATCGGCGGCGCAATCGAGTCCCGGCTGCGGGGCATGCATGCACTCACTATAAATTGCAATTGGGTCACTTTAACGCCTGTAGGATCTGACGTCGGGATTGCAGGATCAGGATCGCCGGGGAGATTGCGATTGGTGTTGAAATTGAAGCCGCTGCAGACCTTCAACATTGAAGCAGTTAATTGGGGACGACGTTCGGCATTCAAAGCGACGAGGAGCAGGTTCACGTATGGTATTACAATGAAAACGAGAGATACATGTCAATACTGCCACTTAAATTATGAAATTTGGACCACTATATTGCATTGCTCTCATAATAAATGCAGTGGCCAACATATGGTAAATGAAACAAGATTTCACTGCTGAGTAGGCGTCGCGGTATGGAGCAACCCCCGTCGCTAGAGAACATGGCCTACGCCCACTGTAGCATCATCCTGTAGTTATCGAAGCCCGCTAAGGATTAGCCGTCAAGAATTCTACTCTCGTCACTGTAACATGACCACTGTAATCAACACGAGTGCGATGACCTTCAATGTCCTTTCGTAGCATTATTCAACCTAAATACCATTTTACTCCACTAAACATTCGATAAGCGCAAGTATATCATCTCTGGCCGATGCGCAACACCAGGGAAAGGCTTGAAGCTCGACAGCGGCTTCGGCGTCGGCTCCAGATTAAAGTGCCAAACAATAAGCGCCATCATGATCTTGACCTCCAGCGCAGCCCACTTACGACCTATAACCTCAATCAGTAACTAATTTACAGCGCATAAGTAAAGAGAACTTACCGAAACAGGCCCTAGGCCCGGCACCGAATGAATGTCGCGGTCCAGCATTGGGATTAAACGTCAAGCGACCCTCTTCATCCTTGACGAGCCATCGCTCTGGGTCAAAGTCTCTCATGCCCTTGACGTTCCACTGCCCGATCTTACCAGCTGTGCCCTTTGAGCTCTCTGACCTCTTTTCTTCGTCGACGGATAGTGGGGGCATGAAACTTCCAGGGCCATTGTTCAACATCAGAATCTCTGTGTGCTTTGGGACCATGTGACCTAGGATATTAACCTCTTGCATCGTCGTGCGGATGTTGGTCTGGGTAACTGAACCACAGCGCGTAGACTCTTCAATCATAGCTTCAAAATACGGGAGGCGAGCGGACATGATCTCTGAAACAGTGGGTGCGTCGCCTCTCTCAGCCGCAGCACTGCACTGTTCTCTGAGTTCGTCGCGGACCTTCTTCTGAACATTCTGATGCGTGGTGAGGAATTTGAGGGTCCAGGCAGTCAGAGTGAAGATCTCATTTCCAGCAAGCATGAAACTGAAGAGCTCATCTTGGACGGTTCGGCTCATCAACTCCGGCGTACGACCTTCTTTTCGCGCGCTGTCAATCTCTCGAGCGATGACAATGTCGACTGCGCTCTTCATGTGTCGCCTCAGATTACCTTGGTCCTCCCAATTGAGATCAGTCTGGTTTGAGAACTTGTTGATCGCTTGCTTGATCATGTCCTGGATGACAGCTTCTTTGAGGCTTCGGGCCGCGCGTAGAGATGGCATAAGGTTGTAAGCCAACCACAAATGCAGTCCGGGGACAAGCGATTGGACACCAATGTTCATGGCGTCGTTGAGAGCGAGACCAGCTTTGAAAACAGGAGGATCAGGTGCAACAGGGAAGTGGACTTCATGGTCCATGTCGGGTAGATTGGTGAACTCGGGCAGCGTCTCAAGAAGTTCAGTCTGCGCAGTTGTCGAGCCAGAGTCAAAGCCAAACGTCGCTGCCCAGATGATCTCAAAAGCCGCCTTGCGAATATCCGTCGACACAGAAAACGGCCTTCCCTTTGCCAATCTCTCCTTGACTCTCCAAAGATCAATCAGCTTCATCGTAGACTTCCACATCTGTGGCCCAGCAACACCGCCCAGAAACGCAGGCGACATGGTATCAGCGACCAACTTCCGATGAGCCTTCCACCGATCCCCAGTCGGCATATGGAAGTGAAACTCCGGCACAAGCGGCATGAACAAACTCCTCAGAAACCTCGAGCGATCAAACTCCTTTGGTGTCCTTCTTGACAAAATGTCAAAAGCCTCGCGGTTATCAGCAACGATGACCCAAGGCTTGCCGAGCGGGTGCACAAAGATCTGAAACACAGGCTCGTTGAGTTCCACGGCGAGGTTGGCGAGGTAGCCAAACATCTCGCCGTGCTTCTTCTTCCATTGCAGGAGTTCCCAGGCGTTGCCGAGGATCTTCTTGGCGTTGGCTTCGCGGTAGATGATGCCGGGGATGGGTTTTGGGAGGAGGGCGCGCCGGATGAGGAGGGTGGTCAGGATGAAGATGGCGATGATGATGCTGAGGGTTTGGGGTGTTGGGGAGAACATGATGGCGGTGTTTGGGGGGTGATTAGCGAGGGTGCCACTATGATTGTCGGAATAGCAGGTAATAGTCTATATAAGCCGCAGAAACCAACTGCATTTAGTGCTTACGAGTGCTGAGTCCAGCCCAGGATCAGAGGATTGCGGGATCGGGAATGTCAATTCACATGCTATAATTGTTACAGAAAAATGGCATGTTTATTATCTCTCGATGGCCCGAGATCTTGGTGATTCTCTGCAGGAAGATGCAAGTAAGATAAAGTGCGGCGAAACGTTAATAATTAGTGTTGTCGAATTGGTCAATCCTCGACTCTGGTGATCCTTCAATCCTGTAATCCTCCGACCCCGCGATCCCCAAGCTGACAGTGCCATTTTGGTTACACGACCTCATTTTCATGGTACGATGTTGTTATTATAATTGGACATGGCTCTATTCGATGGAGTATCGGTTCTTCGGTCTTCATCTGTTATCCGACTTCATCCACTGTCTCCGTCTATTTAGAGGACTCCGTTGGGTCAACATACCTGAAACGACATTCTCCACTGTTGATACCGACACTGCGGATAGCCCTGTTATCCTGTACACTTGGTCAAGATGGTCTTTCAACCTCCCTCGTGGGTCCCTGACATCACTACCCAGATCCATCCCAATGCGAATGTCGCTGAGTGGGCACTTGAGACCCGACGTGTCTCTGGTAGCGTTCGTGCACCGTTCATCTGCGCCTTGACGGGTAAGAGGTATACCCTCAAGGAAGTCAGAGAGAAGGTCAACGCGTTGGCGAAAGCCCTGTGTAATGAGCTGGGATGGTCGCCCAACCAAGGCACTACCGAAGAAAAGGTCATCGGCGTTTTGGCAGTCAATTCGGTAGGTTCCTTAGCATTGCCTATTGATATAGCGCTGACCTTCTAGCTTGACTTCCTCGTTGTTTGCTGGGCTATTCATCGCATCGGTGGTATTTGTCTCCTTCTCCAACCAACGACTTCACCCGTCGAGATCTCCTCACACATGTCGAAAGCCAAATGTGACATTCTCATCACATGCGAAGAGCTACTACCCTCTGGCAAAGAGATTTTGAACCGTCTTCCCAAGGCCCCCCGACGAATGTTCTCCATCAACACTAGCAACACTCAATTGCCCAACTTTGACGGAGAGATCAAGTGCCTACCCCAGCTTTACCAGCAAGGCAGTGATCTTCCTGAGCTTGAGCAGCTTCAGCCAAAGGATGCTCACACCACGGTTGCGTTTTACCTCACTACAAGTGGAACTTCAGGACCTCAGGTATGACAAGAACTATCACCTATATCAATGTGGCCAAGGCTAATGTGATTAGAAACTTGCTATAATTACGCATGCTAACCTCATCGCCAATGTCACCCAAGCAGCTGTCTTTGAGAGCTCAGCTGGGTACAAGCACCCTGATATCGGCCTTGCTGTCCTCCCGCTCAACCACGGTTACGGTCTCGTGACTACACATGCTATGTTCGTGAGAGGTGACTCGGCTGTTCTCCATCCGAACTTTAACATGCAGTTGGTGCTCAAGTCGATTCAAGAGCACCGTATTTCGCGTCTATACCTTGTGAGTCAGATCATCTCAATCACGAAACGCAAACTGATTGGGACTTAGGTTCCGCCTGTGATTGCCGCTCTGGCAGCAAACCCTGTCCTTTTTGAGATCTTCGACCTATCGTCGGTTCAAGACGTTGTTCTCGGCGCTGCGGCGTGCAGTGATAGTGTGACCAAGAAGATGAAGGCTTTGATGCCTAGCTGGAGTCTACTAGTCGGATATGGTAAGCCAACACCAACAGACGAGCAGAATCCACAACTCTGACTGACATCCCACGAATAGGCCTGACTGAGTGTGTATCAATTGTGACGTTCAGTCGCGCAGCTGACATCATGCCTGGATCGAGCGGTTGTCTGTTCCCGTCCAACCAAGGCCGTCTTATCGATCAGGACGGGAACGAGATCACTTCATATGACACTCCAGGAGAGCTCTACCTCAAGTCAGCTGCCATGATTCCCGGATATTTGGGTGAAGACGATGCTATGAGGGCCAAGTTCACCGTTGATGGATGGCTGCCCACTGGTGATATCGGCTTCTTCAGAAGAAGTCCCCATGGCGATGATCATCTTTATCTGGTCGACCGACTCAAGGACATGATCAAGGTCAAAGTAAGTTCATCGCTCATCCTCAAATGTCATTCACTAACAGTATCCAGGGTCTACAAGTCAACCCAGCTGAGATAGAGGAGCTACTCCGTGTCCAACCTGGTATCCTGGACGCAGCAGTCATTGGCATTGTAGACGATGAAGCAGGTGAACGACCACTTGCCTTTGTCGTGCCAACCAAGCAAGATATGACTGCCCAAGAGCAGAAGGAGCTCATCCTGCAGCTGGACGAGAGTATCAAGGCCCAGCTTGATGAAACGCACTGGCTGCGTAAGCAGATTCGATTCATTGAGGAGCTTCCCAGAGGACAGAGTGGAAAGGTGCTGAAGAAAATTCTGAGAGAAAAGGCAAAGCAGAAGGAGTCGGCGCCCATGAATGGAGCTAATGGGGCAAATGGAAGCCTCCCAGAGAAGAGCATCGACGGGGCGAATGGGATCCATGCACAAAACAGAACAAGCGAAGCGGCACGGGTTTAAGGCATCTTTCTTTATAAGTAGTCAACTCAGTTTAACGAACAAATTGTAATTACTTCAACTGGCATCAAAACTTCGAACTTGCGTAGAATACAAACAAGGGGTGCGACATAAGTAATCTAACATAGTGAAAGGGTACCAGCAACAAAAAGGTATCTAGAACATGAACAGGCAAAAGAAGTTCGGATCTTCGCTCTGAACGAAAGGATGAGCCGTGAGGCTACTCACACTTGGCACGGCTTGGTCCCTAGAGCGTCAACCAAGGGGCCCAAGACCTGATCGTTGTTCAGGGCGGTATAGATGATCGAAACCCACGACCCTATAGTTCGTTTCTCTCGTCCATTGATCTTGGCCCCAGGACCTCTACCAGGATGCTCCACCAGGCCCTGATGAAAAGGCACACCCAATTCTTCTCTTACAAATAGGTATAATCTCAGAGAAGCGCGGCCGAGGAACTGTTTCGTGGTAGGCTTGACGAAGAACTCGCTCCGTATCTTGGTAAAGGTCAAGTGAGCCAGCTTCTCCAGATCCATCTGAAGCGGCCGTGTTGATTCAAGATGCATCTCGTGCTCCTCCAGATGATCCCGGAGTACTGATACTGTTGCTTTCGAGAGGGCCTTGCATCTATCTTCGACATCGTAGCACGCCGAGGCATTCCAGGATTTTATGATGGTCTCATGAAGGTTCTCATAGATCCCTTGCGACACTTGGTGGTCAAATACATCAACGAACGGCTGCAATATAGAGACCAAGCTGCTTCTGAGCGATTCGAGATATGTCATGTGGAGCACTCGCAGGTCCAACGCCTGACAAACAGCAAAGAGATGCGCAGCACACATTTGCGTGACAACTTCAGCAGCTTGAAGGGTGTATCTTCCCGAGATCAGGGCAAGAGAGTTGATCGACTGGTTATGCATTTCTGCAGATTGGACATGAGGAGTGACAGGATTTATAAGAAAGTAAGGTTTAAAATACTTATAAGT